>VXBW01005900.1:478139-491058 GCA_013400375.1 Thinocorus orbignyianus | reverse complement strand
CAGCCCCCCTCCTGTCTCCAGATCCACTACTGGAGGAGACCACCAAGACCCCATAGAGGGAGTTTGGTGGCTGTGGGTTCCCCCTGCCTCATGGGACCGCACATGTCCCCCTGCCCTGCTGCCCTACCTGCTGTCCCCGAGTAGTCGGCGATGGAGACAGGGTACCCGTCCTCTTCGGGGTCAACAGAGAAGAGCCCCACGCCGAAGCTGCCGTAGTGGGCGAAGGCGGTGCCGTTGTCAAAGTCCTCNATTAGATGTGGGCACAAATTAAACTCTTTCAAATCAGTAATTACATAGGGATGCTGGCGAGCAGGTCCCCAGGGAAATGCCAGACCAGGCTCCCAGGGAACGGATGAATTGGTTCAGATAAAACACTTCACTGGATCCTCCTCCTGGAAACAGGAGGGGGAGCTTGGGAAACCCATGGTGTGTTCTTGCAGGAAGGTGGCTGGTGCCCCCTGGGGGGTGAGCACCCACCCCCGGCTCCAGGCTGCGTGTGGGAAACAGCCTGGGATCTGCCATTGGAGGCGAGAGCAGAGGGATGGATGGACGGACAGACAGACAGCAGTCTCATGATCTGTCCCTGCAGCATGTGCTGCCCAAGTCAGTCCACACCATCCCGCAAATCACAGAATGGTTTGGGTGGGAAAGGATTCTAAAGATCACCTAGTTCTACACCCCTGCCATGGGCAGAGACACCTCCCACCAGACCAGGTTGCTCCAAGCCCCATCCAGCCTTGCCTTGAACCCCTCCAGGGATGGGGCATCCACAGCTTCTCTGGGAAACCTGTTCCAGTGCCTCACCACCCTCACAGGAAAGAATTTTTTCCTAATATCTAATCTAATCTATATGTAACCTAAATGTACTCTTACAGCGAGATGCTCAGTGCCCTGGAACTCCACGGTTCCCGCTCTCTCCTGGGCAGCTTCCCCATTACCAGGCATCGTTCCTGCGACAGCCTCATTAATTTCTCACGGAAATTAACTGTGGGGCACCAACCGCCCTCGACCCCTGCAGAGCCCCAAGATCCTGGCCAGATCCCCATGGCTCAGTGCAGCTTTTCTCCTTGGAGCCTTTCCCTTTTCCTCTCCCATCTGCTCATCGGCATGTCATGCCCTTGTGTGTTTCATCCCCTTTTATCCGTAGTTTTGGGTTTGATTTATTGACAGCCATCCAGAAAATGCTGCTCTGTGTCCGACCATTTGAACTTAATTAAGCCTCCAGCCCTGGATTAATTGCATTAAACTTGGCTGAGCCAGCCTGCCCAACTGCCACCAAACACTGCACTCCCGTGGCTGTGGGGGGGGGGACAGGACACGGGGGGATTTAGGAACAGCCGTCCCATGGGCCGGTCAGAGCACCCTGGTTTTGGGGCTGGGCAGTGCCACCGAGCTCAATCACTCGATTCCAGCATCCCAGGTTTGGGCAATGCCACCGAGCCCTGGTGCTGGGCAGGAAACCACCGTGCTTTACTCCACCGTAGGGATGCTCCTTCACAGCCTCCCCCGAGCTGCTCCTGCCAGGATTTCATCCCAGGATGCGAGGAGACCCAGCTCAGGAGTCTCAAACCAATTTGCCCTTCACCAGACGAGCACTTTCGGGGCTGGGGATGCCTAGCGCAGGCTGCGGCGCGCTCCTCAGCACAGCTCTGATCCTGCTGTACTTACCTTCTAGAATTAGAGCCTTAATTTTTATCCCTGCATTGAGCACTTGAGAAGCTGCGGTTAAGCCCGTTTAAAGGGGCTTTCTTCAGGCTTGCTGGGAGAGGGGGATGGCGCTGCTGGATGGGGGCCCGAAGCTGATTTTCCCTGGACAAAGTCGGCTCCGGCGCTGCCTGGTGTGGAAGGCGGCAGAGGCAGCACCGATGCTCTCTCTTAATCGGCTTTGACCCGGCGTTGTAAATAGGCCAATTGTCTGAGTGGTGCCCAGGGAAGTGTGTGGGGCACATCTCCCTTGGCTGAGCCTTGGCACGGCTTGGCAATCACCCCGGGCACCAAAGGAGCCCTCAGTGCCCTGCCAGGCTTGGCCCCAAGAGGCTGGAAACTGAGTTGGAAGGACTGGTGGGCACTGGAGGTCCTGTGCTCTGCAGATCTCCTCCATCCTGTTCATCTCTCATACACAGGTCTTCCTCATGCTTCACTTGTGTGCAGGTAAGGGACATGGGAGCCTCCTCCTTGCCCCTGCACTGGGATGCTGCCTGTACTGGGATGCTGCCATCACCAATGACTTGCAGCCTTGCTGCGTGCTCCCAGCCCTGCCTCGCTGCTCTTTTCTTCCTCATCAAATATGCATCACCCCCTCTTAAGCAAAAAGGATTTCCTTCCCTTCTTTAAAGGCAAGGCTAAAATATTTATCTCCCCTACTCTCTGCCTCCCCGGGTTGCGCTGAGCTCGCAGGGCAGGTTCCTGCAAAGGCACCAACCCAGAAAAATGGGTTAAAACCAGAGAAAAGCGGGAGCACCAGCTTCTGCCCAGAGTAGTGTTGGTGGCAAGGGAGGGCTCTGCTCCCTCTCCCCACAGCTCCCCCTGATGCCAGCACCCACCAAATCCCTGACGGGCTCAGAATCCCACCACAGCCACAGCTTGGGGAGATGCTCAGCCATCACTTCTCTGCCACAGCAGTGCTCCAGGTCACATTTTCAGCAGCTGTGGCACAACCCCCCAGCCCCACAGTGCTCCTACGAGGCCCCATCTTTGCGTTCAGCCACGGAGAAGATAAACTGGGAGCATCACTGGAGCCAGTTCCTGGGAAATGCCAATCCAATGTGACAGCCCGCAGCCATCCCTGCTGGCAGCGCTGCCCATCCCAGGGACTCAGCGACTTCTGCCTGTCCCCACCAGCAGAAGTGTCTCATCCCCGTTTGTGGTGACACATAAATCACATCTTTTGGGAACAGCACACGTTTCCCCGGGCTCATCTCACCCGCTGCCTTTGGTGTGCCCCAGCCCACATGTAAATGCATCATTATCTGCTCAACGTGCCCCCTCCAACCCACAGCGGGACCCCTCTGGTGGGTGATGAGCAGGCTGGGTGCCATCCCCAGCACGGCAGGGGCCCGTGAAGCTGGAAGCTGTCACTTAACATCACCACGGCCCTTGTCCTGCCAGCACAGCCTTTTCTTCCACGTCCTTTGGCTTTCCCACCGCTTCCCACAGAAAAATGATGCTGATGTGGCCAGAGCTGTCATGGCACTGTCACTTATAGGGCTGAGATGCTCATCCCCGGGTGGCTTTGCCCTGTCTGGGTGGTGGCGGAGGCTTGGGGGCACTGGGAGGAGCACAGGTGGTTTGCAAAGACTTCCCAAGACAACAGCATGTGAAGAGGCAACTTTTCCAGGCCTCCAGGGATGTTGAGCATCCCCCACCCTCCATCACCTCGTTATTACTTTAATAAAGTGCTGGAGGTGAGTGTCACAGCAGGGGGTCAGGGTCAGGCTGGGCAATTACACAGCTGCAGCCTGGTGCTGCCATGAGGCTCAGCTCACCCAGGGGAGTTGTTGCAATTAAAGCCAGTGCTGAGCACAGGACAAGGGTGGCACAAGCGGGCACCGACCTGGACCCACGTTCCAGACAGCTGGGCTGGACCAAGGAGGGTGTTGTGCTGGGGGCTTCCCAGCTCTTCCCTCCCATATTTCTTCACCTTTGTGCCACCCTGCCCTCCATGGGCACGGATGCCGATGCTGACTGCCCTCCCTGCCAGATTTCTGCTTTTTTGACTATGCAGAAGAGGCAGCAAATGTGGCTGTGGCTGCCCTGGGCTGGATGTGGCCATTGCAGGGCGGAGAGGCTTTGGTCCAGTGATGGCTGTGCCTTCCTCAGCCTTCCCAAGGAAGGGGATGGGGAACAACCAGGGACCCTGCCTCTGGCAAGGGGACAGGGTGACACCACAGACCATGCCATGGGGACAGGGAGGTGCTGAGTAGCAACCCCAGCCAGGTTGCTCCCCAACGAGGCATCGGGGTGGCTCTTCTCCCTGTGGCGTCTAAGCCGACGGTGCCGGCTAAGGCTTAGCTTAGCAGCTCCCCAGTCAAAATTGATTCAGCTGCTGCTATCACTTCCACCCACCCACCCACATGCAAATAAGCCCAAATGTCAGGAGTAATCGTTCCAGAGGAGGAGGGGAAGGAAATTTCCCAGGCTCTCCCCCACGGTGCCCAGCCATGCCATGGTCTACCTGGAGCCCCAAGGAGAACCCATGGGAGACAGCTGAGACACCCCCTGCATCTCAAGAACTGGAGGTACATTTGGGAGCTGGCACTGCAAAGTGGCTCCAAAAAATGAGGGATGAGCACCCTGCTCTGGAATGCCAGGATTTGGGACTTGGTTTGGCTCCTCTGCCTGGACCAGGGCAGGGCAGAAGCAGGGTGGTGCAGGCAGCATCCTGCCAGCCCCCACGCTGCTGCTGGGTGTTAAATCATTTGCTTCGCCCCCTCCCCAGCCCAACCCAAGCCCTCCAGGCGGCAGCAGCTTTAAATAAGCCTCTGAGTGTCTGGCTAATCACCTTGGGCTGCTCTTCAGGCAGCGCTGGAGCGTGGCTGGGGCTGGTGGAGGCTGTGCGTGGGGTTTGCAAGGACCCTCCTCAGCCTGGGGAGTGAGCGGGGTCCTTCCCTTTCACTCTGTGACCCCCTCCCAGGAGCTGGAGTCCCCAGGATTGTGCCGTGCCTCAGTTTCCCTGCTGGAGCTGCTGGTACCAACCCATGCATGACAGGTTGCTCCCACTCGGGGTGGGCTCTGGGCAGGCTGAAGGGGCAGGGGGGCTAAGCTTCCTCTTGGAACTGCTCAAAGCTGCTTAGGGGGATCAGATCGTGGGGATTTGTCTTCTGGAGCACCCAGCTGGAGGGGCGCTGGCTGGCTTGGCTCTGCTCTGCTCACCCAGTGTGTCCTCAAGGGAGAGGCTGCCTGCCTCCCCCCTATCCTGATGAGCCCCCCACCACCTCCCCAGGGACCCCCTCGCTGCCCTGCTGGCACCTGAGCGATGCCCTCCCTCCTGGGCAGGGGCTGCTTGTGTCCAAGGGGTCCCTGAGGTGAGGGGAGGGGGTTTCTCTGGGCTTGGGGCTGCCAGTGCCGTGTCCCCCCATCCCCTCCACTCCCTGCCCCCATTACTGTGATTACGGGGCTGTTGCAGCCGCTGCAGCAAAGTGAATCAGACAGGGCAGCTGGGGAGCGAGTGAATCAGCGTGGCATCACGGGCGCCCCGGGCACCCCCGTGTTATGAGGCAAAACAGGCTGATTTTAGTGTCCATCCTCAGTCCCAGCTCACCAGGACCACAAGGACAGGGCAAAGCTCAGCCCTTCACACCGTGGTGCAACCACAGCCATGCTGTGCCCCAGCCGGGTACTGTCCCTGCTGAGAAGGATGAACTCCAGCCGTGGCATCCAGATCCTAGCATGAAACCACCCTCCAGCTCCAGCCAAGCTCCCTAAGCCTAGGACAGGGTTCCTGGGCTCTGGGACAGGGTTCCTGGGCTCTGGGACAAGGCTGCTGGGCTCTGAGACAGGGTTCCTGGGCTCTGGGTAACACCAACAAGCCTGTTTGTCCCCTTCCCTGCAGAACCAGTGCTAGTGCAGTGCCAGACCCCATCAACGTTTCTCCCCCCCATCCCAATGACACATCCAAGCACCGAGACTGACATCTCCCAGGGTGGGGCCAGCCCGTGGCCAGCGGTGGCAATGGCCTGGTGGGCCCCAGCACAGCATCAGCTCACCGTCCAGCCGCCCCCATCCGTCGTCATGTCACAGTAGACCTGGAAGCCCGAGGGATAGTGCGTGGGGAAGATGGAGTAAATCCCATCCTCTTGCTGTCCGCTCGCATAGATGTCAAAGCAGTCCCGGGGCCGGGAGCCTGCAGGGTGGCATTGGGATGGGGTGGGACAAGAAGGAAAGCTGGTTAATTAACAATCTAATTTAATGTCTTGCCATTTCTTTCAGGCTTTCAACCTTGCTGCCAGCTCCGTGCTGCCTTGCTCTTTGCCTCTGTTCTCCTCCGATGCTCGGGGCGAGCGGTGCCCGGGGGCCTGGGCAGCCAGCGGGGACTGACCCCATGTCCCCGTGTGACGGCAAGGGCAGGCTGGGATCCAGCTGGGGAGGGGGGAGCTGATGTCCAGGAGGAGCTGCAGGCTGTGTGGGCACATCTTCCCAGCCCTGGGAGAGTCTTACTCAGCTCCATCTTAACCAAATGATGATGAATGTGACTATTGAGTCCCGTGCAGCGCTGCACCCGAAGGAAGGCGAGCGGGCACTTCTTGCTCTGCTTTTGTCCCAGCGATGCCTGCCTGAGGACCAGGTGGGCCTGCCCATGAGGTGGCTTTTGTCCTGGCTTTGCAGGCTGTTTCATGGACAGCTAAGGGCCACACAGTGAGAAAACCCCTTCTAGGACACAACTTTCCATCTCCCTCCTGGCTCCTTTTCCCCCATCTTTTCACCAGCCTCCTCATTGGATTAAATCCCTTCTCCAGGCTGGTTTGCCCTGTCTCAGGTGGTTTTCTCCCTCCTTTCTTAGGCAGAGACCTGCCCAGAGCATCCCCAGGCACATCCCCCTCCCCAGGGAGCAAGAGGATGCTGTCTCACCGTTGGAGCAGCCCCGGGGCCGCGCTCCCTTGGCTGGGGCTCTCTGCAGGTCAGCCTTGAGCCGGGGTCGGGCACCACCACGGTCCTTCTGCAGCGTGTCGAGGACATCACTGACGGAGCTCACCAGCCGAGCCATGTTGGTCTGGCTCTCCGAGAGGAGCTGTGGGCAGGGGACAAGGTTAAATGTGGTTAAACCCCTTCCAGACCCTTAACCGCCCCACCACGAGGATGCTCTGCCTGTTCCCACAGCTCCCCAGGTGTCTACAGGCAGCAGCCCTGGGTATGGGCTGGCCGGGACATAAAAGCCACAGCAGATGCCACATGGCATCTCTGGTGCCTTCTGGTCAGGGTCCAGATAGCACCCATTGCCGCCAGGGCTGAGAAATCCCCCAACTTGGGTGCGTCAGTGCCACCATCCCGTGGGATAGACAGCATCCCTGGGCAAGGGACGGGATCACGGAGGCGGCAGGAATAGCTGTGTCCTGAGACAGCCGCTGGCTCTTCACGGTCTCCTGAGGTGACCTGGGCCGGGAGAGTGACATGGGCTGGCGCTGGCAGAGCAGCAGGATGGGGAGCGAAGCAAAGCAGCAGGGATGGAGAAGCTCCAGATGGAGGAAAATGAGCAGCCGGAGGACCGGGCACAGAACCGAGCATCCAGCCATACTCTGGGTCTTGCTACGAAGCCCGTCAGACCCCAAGCACACTCAGGTGAGCATTGCAACACAGCTCGTCAGCTGGGAAATTTTTGGGACTGGAAATAAGGTCGGGGTGATTGCTGCACAGACTGCCCTTGGGATGGTCCCCTGCTGTGCTTGGAGCCTCCAAACTGGACCCGGAGCTGGGAAACCCACAAAGTGGGAGACTGCACAGCTGGCTTGTTGGCACTGGGGTGGTTTGGGCAGTGAGAAGTAGACAACTGAAGGGCTGGAGCTGAAGTTGTGCTTCCTAACTTGTAATTCCCAAGCACCAACCTTAAATTCTGGATCCTGGACACTGTGGGCAGGAGCTGCAAGCAGCCTTGCCCCCGGTGACATGGGGACAGGGGGGTTCTGTCCCCAAGGAGCACCATGCACCACCGCCAGCCCTGTCTCACCTGGATGAGCCTGCCCTGCTCTCCCTGCAGGGCGCTGAGCTCCTGCCCCATGGCACTGTGCCCCTTCTTGAGCCCATCGCAGTCAGCGCGCAGCTGCACGGCGTGCGTCAGCACCTTGGCCACCTCGTCCGCCACCGTCACCAGCAGGGCCTTCTGCTGGCTCTTGGTGGCCTTGGCCTCAGCGTCGTGGTCAGTCACAGCACGCAGGAGGGAGGTCTGCAGCCCCTCCAGGCGCCCGAAGGTGCCGGCCGAGTCGGGGCAGTTGGGGTCGATGAAGATGTTGATGCGGGAGCTGTCGGCTTTCTCGATGGTGACCAGCGCGTTGGCTTCCTCGGGGTTGGTGCTGATGACGGGCGGTGACTCGGTGACAGGCGTGTGGTAGTGGTTCATGAAGAGGATGGCCCCCGTGACCGTCACGGCCAGGAGGACGGCTACTGAGAGCAGGACAGTGCACAGGATGTACCCGCAGCTCATCCTCTGCAGACAGAGAGATGGACACCGTCAGGACCCATCTGGATAGACCCATCCCGCTCCCCTTCATCCAAGAGGTGGGTTCAAACCCTCACAAGCTTTGTGGGTGAAGTGCATCCATGAGGGAGGTGATGTTGGAGGTGGGAATGGTGGCAGAGGAGGGGATGTGGGCACCTCGGAGAGCCCTGCGGCTCTGCCAGGGATGCAGAGGCCACGGGCGAGCGCTTGGAGAGCAAAGCAGCTGAATCCACCTGGGAACCAGGGGTATGAAATAGTAACGAGAGCCAATGTGCAGTGGCTGCCTGCTCCCGCTGGCATCTTTTATTTAAGGTGGTGGTACTCTGCCGGAGCAGCCCCGGCTCCCTGGGAGGTGCGTGCAGAGCTCCACGCTGCCTTGGGCACAAATACGGGGAGAAAAAAGGGGGAAAAAATGGGATATCCCCTGTATCCCCTGGAGCAGGGAAGGCAGGGGCTGTTCCTGGCAGCAGGAGGAAGCTGTAGATTGATGCTGGGGCCACCTGTTCCTGAGCATCATGAGGACCTGCTCTGCATAGGGCATCTCCCAGCTGTGGAGGGGCCATCCATCCCCTTGCACCCTCGCTGCCTGCCAGAGGGGAGCAGAGTTGCTCCCAAAGTCCTCGAGCCCATCCCAGAGCCTCCTGGCGAGGGGGGATTGTTGCAGGAAAGGTCTCCCACCGCTCCAAACCCCTCTGACAGCTCTCCCACGACAGGGACCTGCTGGCTCAGCCCACAGGAGCTGCTCCGTGCGCACCAAGAGCCTTTTCTCCTTGCAAAGCAAGAAGTGCCAACGACATCAGCATGGATGGAGCTGCCACCCAGCCCCATCAGCCTCCCTCCACCCCTCAGCCACCTCCCCTTCTCATTACACCTGCAGGACAGAGGCTGTGATTTTCCCCTGACCCCGGCCACGGCTGTCACAAGAAATTGCAGGGCTGCCAGAAAACTGCAGATTCGGAGAGACAAAGACTACTTTCTCCAGAAACGAGGGGAAAATTGCTGCATCTGCAAAGATTTCCCAGGCCCTGTCCCCTCCTGTGCACATCTATCTGGAGTGACACCTTCCTTCAAGCACCCTTCATTTCATTCACGCTCCCGCAACCATTTGCATTAAGGTGACCCCGGCTGCGGCAGGGACGGTCAGCCGGGGGCCGGGGGGCCACAGGTGGCCCATCAGCCACGGGGGGATGCTCTGGGCTTCCTCCCCAGCCCATGGAGTGAAACTGGAGATGCAAAGGGCACTGGGCTGAATGGGAAGCCACCCTGCGGGGACCTCCGTAACGAGGTAGCCCCGGGCTCAGCCCCTCTGTGAGCTTGAGAAGAAGATGTCAAAGGCAATAAGGGAATCTCTCGGCAAGCAGAGGGCTGAGGAGTTTTCCCTGTGTTTGTAGACACAGAGACCTGGCCTGGGGGCACGAGTGGCCCTTGGGAGCAGCAGGATGGAGCCAGACAGAGGTAGGGGATGCCCATCGCTGACACCCTCATGTGGGCACCCAAGACTTGGGCTCTACCCAGCCCCTTGGCACCCTGCAAGCGGTGAAGTGACAGGAGGGATGACTGCTGACCAGAGGCCAGTGGTGAGAGGTTTGGGATCCACACGGTGAGCAGGGTCCACGTCCCCACGCCTGTCCTGGCTATCACAGCACCTTCAGCTCCCCAGCTCTGTGCCCTCCTGTCCCACACGCTGCTGCTCCCCACCACGCTGATGTCCCCAGCCCAAAAGGTGCCTGCCAGGACACATGGATGGGCTGGGGTGGCTGAGGGACCCTTCTGAGCATCAGTGGTTTCAGGAGCAGAGTCATGCACAGCTGATGCTCTGTTTCCTACAGTCACACAAATCCCAACTGGGCTTAAATTCACGAAAATCCCGCAGCTCTGCCCGGGAGCTGCATCCAGTTGTTTTCCAGCCTTTGTGTCCCAGCATCGCTGCCCTCCCCCTGGCACCAGGAGGAACCAGGGGCCAACTCCCTTCGCAAGTGACCTCCTCTGCTTGTGACCGTGAGATCCCGAGCGGTGGCAGCTTTACAAGTCCCACGGCATTTTGCTGGCAGGTTGTGTTACCTGGCAACCTGCGGTGGGGAGAGGAGGGAAACGCTCAGCCAGCGGCACCAGCAACGCTCCAAACTGAGACGTGGGTCCCCCCAAGTGCCCTCAGCACAGCAGCACTGCCTCTGCTTTCCCAGTTCCTCGCATGGATCCCTGCAGATGCCTCTGCCCCATGCTCCTGCCCCACTGTGGCCACAGCCCTTGTGGCTCCAGGGGTTTCTGCCTTCCACTGTGTGGTCTCAGGCTCCTGGATCTTCTTGCCAAGGCTTTCAGACAGTGGCAGGACATCTTCCTGTGGCCATGTGGCAGCTGCCCTGGTTATTGATGTCCCCTTGGGGACATCCACCAGCCTGGAGGTCTTGATGTTTCCAAACCATTCTTTCCTAAGGAGAGGAGAAGCTGGAAGGCTGGGAGGTGCTCGGGACAAGTGCAGCTTCTCTTGCAAACCTACTCTGGAGCTGGGGAAGGAGCCCCAGGCAGGAACTGAGGCACTGCTGCCTCCTGGGTACAAAGCTGGGCTGGGCTCTCCATGCCCTATGCTGGCTCAGGCAGTTGCTCAATGCTTTGCCACTGAGCCCCATGGGGGCCGTGTTTTTGGTGCCCCAGACATGCCATGTGAGCAACCTGTGGGCTAATTTTCCCCCTGGGGCTGTGGGTCCCTGCAGCCCCTGTGCCCATCATCCCCCCACCGAGCATCCCCAGCCTCCTCAGCCAGCCGGACAGGCAAGTGGCTGTGCTGGGTGTGGGAGACAGAGCTCCAGCAGATGCAGCCGGCAGGGAGGGAAGGAGAAAAGCCAGCTCACCCCTGGGGCAACTGGGGCAGAGCTGGAGATGGGCTGAAGCCTGGGGAGCATGGACAGAGAGCAGTGAGCCTGAGCTCTGCTGTGGGAAATGCTCTTTGAGGAAAAGATGCCCTTTGCTCCTGCCGAAGCCGCGGCTCTTTGCCGGCTCACCAGGCAAGCTCTGAGTTGTGGGAGGGTGGGCAGCCATCGCTGGGCAGCCCTGGGTGCTCTACCCCTGAGCCATCCCCCCAGCCAGGTACACACCGGGACCCTGGTGGTTCTTCTGAAGCAGGTGGACACTGTGGTTTGCATTGCTGAGGCTCAGATACTGGGGCAAACTTTAGTCCAGGTACCCCCACCTTATTGCTGGGGTCCATCCAGCTCCGAAGGAGCCTCTGGGCAGCAGGGGACAGTCCTATGTGTCCCCAAGCCATTGCTCACTCCAGAGCTGCTCAAGCAGCTCATTTTGCATCCCAGCCGCTAGCCCTGAGCTGCTCCACTGCCCCTGTCCCTCTCCGCCCTCCCTGCCCGTCCAGCTCTGCTGCTGCTCAGCTCTGTGCAGGGCTGCAGCCCCACTCCCTGCTCGTCCTGGGGCAGGGGCTGCACCCCAGCTGCCCCCCCAGCTACCCCCCCCCTGCTGCTCCCCGCATCCTTCCTGCATCCTCCCGGAGTCTAACGCCGTGCTTTACTCGCTTCCCGCAGGCGGACGAACTGAATCCTGCTCCCAGTACCTGCTCTCCTCCGGCATCCAAAGCCTGCCTGACACCGCTCCTACAGCACGGAGCGCTTTGCAGCTTGGGGGAGATGAGAGGGATGGTGATTACACCAGAGCCGGGTCCGAGGGTGAGCACGCAAACAGGCTGGGATGGTTTTCCCACTGGAAAACCTCCCCTGGGGCTTAAGAGAGCTAGGAGCCCATCGCTGGCTGCAGCACAAACTCTGTTCCCCCTTTGCAAAGCGCTGTCCCCTGCCTGGAGGGGCTGTTGCACCCCGGGGGGGCAGCTCTGCCAGAGCAGGGAGGGGAGAGCCAGGTTTCCCTCTCGGGGGGGTCTCTGGGGCAGCAAGGTGAGGGATCTGCTGGGCAATGCATGGAACAGGGAAAAGAAGGCTCGGAGAAGGGTGTGCAGAAGGGAGTAGTCAGGCAGGAGTCTCTTTCCTGCATCGCTGCGGGTGGAAGGGGGACAGGGAAGTGGCAAACATGGGGGCAAGTGAGCCTCATGGCCGCAGCTGGAATGCAGAGGGAGGGCAGGATCCATCGGAGACTCACTTTCCGCCCCATCTCTTCCCAGGCAAGATTGCCCATACTCTGCCCCCCTTCCCTGCACCCCGGCTGCACCACTGTGTGGCACCCAGTTGCCCTGCCTGCTCCTTGGGTGCCGTGCCCCATCCTGCCCCCTCTCTGGGTGCCATGCCTGAGGTTCCTTACCTTACTGGGGCACACTGCGGGGCTGGAGGCCAGGACAGCTGGCCATCTCCTGTATGCTGGAGCTGGCACATGTGTGACGAGCTGTGCAAACAGGCTCCGGCACGTGCCGGGTCCCCCCTGTGCTTCGCTGCACCCCACNAAACAGGCTCCTGCACGTGCCGGGTCCCCCCGGTGCTTCGCTGCACCCCACCACAAGGACAGCTTCTCCCCCCCCAGAAAAACAGAGGGGACTCAGCCTGATGGTTGAGAGAGGGCCAGGAGGCTGGGAGTCTCCCAACCAGGAGGGATGTCTCTGGCTGCAGCAGGGAGCCGAGATGCAAAATCCCCTCTACAGGGTTATTGAAGCAGTTTGAAACGTGCAGCGGTTTTGGAGAGGAGTGTGGGGCAGCCCCAGAGCATCACCCTCTTATCTGGCTGAGGGTCAGCCTCAGTGCTGGGGGACATCGGCTACAAATCAATAAACTCAATATTTTGGAGAGGGGGGGAGAGGGAATGAGGGCAGCCAGCCCCGGGGCG
>VXBW01005900.1:366371-477159 GCA_013400375.1 Thinocorus orbignyianus | reverse complement strand
CCCATGCTGGCGGGGGCTCAGTCCCACCAGTGGGCAGGGGTGGGTAGAGAGGAGGGGGGGCATTGCCATCACCCCCCCTCAAACCTTTGTGCCCAAGGGTAATCAAAGCTCATGGGGTCACAGTGATGCCCACCGGAGCATCACTTGCCCAGACCTCGCTGTTCTGAGCCCAAACCAGTGGTGCTGGCCCTGTGTGCTGCCAGCTCCTGCTCAGGAGTCCGTTCTCCTCCTCATCCCCATCCCCCCCGGCCCCCCATGNTGTCCCCCCCCCCGACCTGATTCGCTGCCACCTCTCCAGGCCAGGATGTGGTTTTCTTTACCGAACCTTTGTGGCACCTCACTTAAATCTTTTATTTGCCAGTTGTCTGACCTGCGGGCAGGAGCGTTGCTAAGAGGTTCAGAGGAGCATCATGAGAGCAGCGATGGCTCAGCCCTGTGATAATCCAGCTAGGGGGAGGCTGGTTTCTCTCTCAAGGCCGAGAAGCCCCTGAGAAACCTCCTGGGGGGGTTCCTGCAAGCCGTCTTGCGTGCTCCCCATCCTGTGGCGTGGGGCTGTGCCCTGGGCAGGCAGCACAAGAGGGCCGGGACCCCCTGGGTCTCTGTCCCTGGGGTCCAGCCCCAGTTGGGACACCCCTCAGCATCTCCTGGGTGGCTTCAGTGGGGTGGGGGCTGCCTCCCTGCGGCAGCAGAAATGGCACAGGGGTGACAGGTTGTGTGTGCTGAGGGCCAGGGCTCCAAGCAGCTTTTCTCCAGGACAGGCAGCCTGTTTTGGGAAGAGTGGAGGAGAATGTGTGTGTGTGTGTGAGAGTTGTCTCCCAGCCAGGTGCAAATCCTGCCTTTGGCTGCGCCGACGTTGTGTGGATTTACCAGGAGATGCTCATGGCTGGCAGCCCAGCTCCTTCCCCACAGACTGTTTTCAAGGACTTCCCTTTATGCCTGAGACCGTCCCACTCGTTGCACCAGTGGGGTGTTTGGTGTGCCGGGCTCAGCCCCCGCACAGCTCCACCATTCTGGAAGCAGGAGGCCGAGGGTGCCCAGGAGGCTTTTTTAGCTGAACTTCAAACAATAAAAACTTATCATTAAAAAGAAATGTATCTTGGCTTCATGTGGCCTGGCGGCGCAGGGAGGAGTGATTCAGTGGCTTGTCAGCCCTGGGTGTTAGGCACGCCGAGCTGCACAACTGGACACTCTCCAAGTCCAGCAACTCATTTTCTGCAGATGGAGCCAGGACCGTGCAGCGGGCTGACGTCTAATTTGCAATCCAACATACCTTGACATAACCTGCACCGAGTCATGGAGGCTGGTGTGGGATGGGATGCTCGGGAGCCAGCCAGGTGGGGGTACGTGATTGGGGATGGGATGTCCCTGCTGCACCCCGACATTGGGGTGCCTGCGAGGGTGTGGGTGCAGGGTCCGGCTCGGGGGGGGTCCCAGTGCCATTCCTGTTGTCATTCCCAGACTGGTGTGTGGCTCTCCGAGCCACAGCAGGAGGAGGGCTGTGTTTCTGGGAGCCCAAGTGACGCTCAAGCAGGCCAGTGGCTGGCGGGGATGCTGGCCTGGCTCATCACTGACTCACGCTGAGCCGTGTCACCTCGTGTCACCCATCATGGGGCCTGGCTGGAGCTGTGGCGCTAGGGACATGGGAAGGGGTGTCCCCAGCCAGCTGAGCCCCACGGCTCCTGCCCTGTCACTTCCAGTGGACCCATGGCCCCAGATCCAGCCCCATGATGGGCTGTGCTGGGAGCAGCAGGTTCTTGGGGTGCTGCTGTGCACCCCAGGACTGGGGCACACACCATGGCCAGGCACCACGGGGCACAGGACCCTCCCAGGGGCTTGGCTGCTGGGGAGGGGGTTTCTGCCAGGAGCCCAGCCCGGATCAATAGGCAGAGGGAGGGGATGATTCATGTCTCAGGCTGTGGCCCCAGGGCAGGAACAGCAGAGATGTTTGATGTGAGGATGCCAACAGGCCTCTGCTGCGGTTTCCTCTCCTTGAGCCTGCTCTGCCCACATTGCCCTGCGGGGTCCAGCTTGGCCTGGGGGCAGAAAATGACTGAAACAAGATGGGATGAGACCCATGCACTAAAATGAGTCTTTTAAAAAAAAAAGAAAAAAATCAGCTGTCTTCTGTTTTGTGGGCCAAGACAGCAAGCAGAGCTGCAGTGGTGATGGGCAGGGGCTGTGCTGAGGTTGGCTCCATGCCCCCTGTGGGGATGGGACCCTCTGGGGAATAGGACACCATGAGATAGGGCTCAGTGGCATTTTACCCCCCTCATTCTTTTCTACCAGCATTTGATCTGCATCCCCAGGATGCCACGGGGCCAGAGCAGGTGTGAGGACCGATATCCCACAGGTCCGGTCCACAGAGGGGCTGTGCAGGGCAGAGCTGCTCCGTTAATTGCCGTCTGAGATGTGGAGTGATGCTGAGGATGGGGAAAAGGCTGATGGGGGGGTTGGGGTGGTGGGATGAGGGGGTGACCGACCCTTCCCCGAGGAGCGGCAGGCGCTTTTCTTGGCAGGGAGCCACCGGAGGCAGAGAGCGGTCGCTGCGCACACACAGCGTCAGACATCATCATCATATTAATAATGAAAGGGCAGCTCCTTCAAAGCTCTTCGCCCCTGCGCTGGCGAGAGCACGGAATGCAGAGGAGGTGCGTGAGCCTCATCCCAAGCAGGGGCAGGGAGAGCTCCACCGCGATGCCCGGCTGGTCCTCCACCGGGCCACTCAGCCAAGGTGACAAAATAACCACCACCCGTGCCAGGTCCCTGCTGTGACTTTGGCTTCCAGGGGGGGTTACCTGTGTGGGAGTGGGGCAGCCCATGGTGCCCCCCAGTTCCTGAGCCCTCTGCAGGCTGTCCTGTCACCTCATCCCATGGGGAAAAATCATCTGGGCTGCCAGGGTGAGAACCTCTCCTGGAAGGGCAGAGGGCTCTGTCCATCATCTAGTGACACCTCTCCCTGTGCCAGGGCCTTTTCTTCCCACAGGAGGAATCGATAGCTCAGACAATGAGACAAACTACACGCAAAGAGGTCTTGGGCCATGGCCAAAAGTGGGTCCGTGGCAGCGGCTCTTGGGGCAGCATCTCTTCTTGTCAGCCCTGTCTTAGACCTTCGGGTCTCCAAAAAACCTTTAACACCTCCTTTTCTTTTTGTCCAGAGTGTCCCTGAGCCTGGTTGCTCTTTGCGAGGGTCTCATCAGGACCAAAGCAGGGGCTGAGCAACTCATCACCTCTCTTCTTTCTGCCAGAGCCCCTGGGGCAGCTGGAGCCAGGAGGGTTTTGCTGCAAATGTCCCAATCCGTGGTGGAAGGAGTCAAACCCCCTGTGCCAAAAGGAAGTGGAGCACCCCATGCCCACCATGCCCACCCCATGCCCACATGCTCTGCCTGGGACTACGTGTGTTTCAGAGGCTCCCTACCAACAGTGTCGTCCTGGCTGGAGGGGGTAGGGGGAGCCTGCTGTGCCCCCCCGCTTTCTCCTCAGCCCTTTCTCAGGCTTTTTTTTCTTCTCATTGCAAACACAACAAAACCCCCAAATCCTCCACATCTGAGAAACCTCTTTTTGTTCCTCTTTTCCCTTTGCTTTCAGCCGCGGCAGAGTATCGATTGGAGCTGATGCGCTGTAATCCGCTGTTTCTGTGAAAAGTTGGCATCCCGGAGTCCCTGGAGGGGCCGGATCCTGCCCCATCGTGGGTCTCACTCCTTTGCTGGACTCGGGGTGCACCAGGGATGCTGTGTGTCCCCCATCCCATCCGATCCCATCACATCCCAATCCATCTCTGCAGAGCTGGGAGCTAAGCTCTTTTTTTTTGCTGGGGGGAGGAGGGGGACTGGTGCTGGCTATGAAAATACACTGGTTTGGAGGAAAGCCAGATCAGATCCTGCTGGGATGGATCTCCAGAGCACGGGGCATCAGAGGGAGCCCTCCTGCCCCTCCGGTGGGACAGGGGACAGTGGCACAGTGGGGTCTGATGGAGCTGACGAGGCTGTGGGGCTCGGTGGGGGCTCTGTGGAGAGCAGCAGCTCAGCTTCCCGGGAGCCAAGGAGGGCTGAGGAGAGCAGGGGTTGCCCCATCTGAAAGGGGGGTGCACAGCCACCTCTGTGGGGCAGGACCCTGGCTGGAGAACCCCGCCAAGCCCTGCTCTGTGCCTGCAGCCCCCCCTGCATCCTCCAGCCCCGCTCCAGCAGGCTGCTGGCTCCATCTATACTTAATGATGGCAAATGGGCCAGAGCTCCGGAAAGCAAAAGGGGGGCGGGAAAAAGCAGACAGAAAACCTCCAAAAAAACACAGGCAAGATGTTAATTTAAAACCTTTTCCCGCATGAAGAGCAGCAGCCTGGGCCATCTGGAGGAGCATATGCAGGTGAGCGGGAGGTGCTGGTGCCTCCCCCAGCTCCCCTGCCTGCGGCAGCCCCCCAAGAAAGGGATTTGGGATGGTAAAAACTAAGCCCAGAGGGCAGGTGGGCACCCTGATTCTGGCTGGCAGCCTGGGGGAGCCCCAGCTTTCCCTCCCGAGCTACCGAGACCTCTCTGTTTAATTGTTATATTTGCAGGAAAAGTGATTATGAATCCCAATGCGAACTGCAATAGCGGCCAAGTTTATTGCAAGAGATTAATTCAGTGGTTTAATTGAAACTGCGAGAGCAGGATGGGAAAGCATCGGTCCTGGGCTGCGAGGAGGAGGAGGGTCAGCCCTGCTGAACCATACCCCACATCCACCCCTAACCCCCACATCCACCCCTAACCCCTGGTAATCAGTGAAACCTAAATTAGCAGATTTACCAGTCAGAAGGCTCCTCCATTGGCTGAGCATCACATCCAGCATCCTAAAGCCCCAAGTCTCCTAGCAACTCCCCAGCGCCCGCCTCTGCCCACCCATTAACCCCTTCCCCGGAGCCCTCCACATCTCCTGCTGCATCTGGTGCTTTGAAGGCATCGCTGCCACACCGGGTGTGAGCAGGGATTTTATCCACAAATAAATCTGCAGCGATACCTGGAGGATGCTTGTGATGCTCGGCTTGGGGGGTATGTGTGTGTGAACTGAGCTGGGCCAGTTAGTAGAGCCTTGGAGTCTTTTATTCCATGTGGCACAGAGAAATCCTCAGGTTTGTGTATTGATGGCAGAGGTTTGATTTCTAAATGTCACGTCAGTTTGGGAGGTTTCATCTTCCTGACTTGCGGAGAGGCTGGGAAAAGGCCAGGGAAACCCCAAGTCGTGGCCAGCCCGTGCAGCTCCCAGCTGGCACCCGTGTTGGGTGAGGCAGAGCATGAGCCTCCCAGCCCCTTCCTCCAATTTCAACAGTAAATCAATGATACTGTTTATTTGGGAAGTGGATGAAGAGAGCTGAAGTTGCCCTCCTAACCTTCCTGCAAACAAAATTTGTCCTTGAAAGTGTAAAATCGCAGCAGGACACGGTGTGATGCTCCAGCCTGGGCTGGAGGGTGTGAGGCAGCTCCACGGTCGCTGTTATTTTGGTTTGGATGTCCAATACTTCCTTGCTTTGCCCTTAGAGACCAGAAGTCTGGAAACAGGGGCTGGAAAAAATAGTGGTTTGTTGGTTGAAAAATAACAGTTGACATGAACAAAACCCAGTCTTTTTTTGTTCTTTAAAAAAAAAAAAGTCTTAATATTTATGGGCTGGGAAATATGTCCAAAGATCATGTGCCGCTGAAAAGGATAAATCACTCCTCGTACTTTAATGTGCTTTGTTGGGCTTTATCTGCAACATAGTCATAAAATTATCAAATTGAAATTTTAAATGGGGAGGAGGGGAGGGAGGGGAGAATATCTGGAGGGCTTGTCGCTGCTTCTATTTTCTTATTGCCAAATAAAATACAATTAAAGCAACATTTTATATGCCAGCCAGCATAGCTAACATTGGTTTTCTGACGGCACTTTTTTTCTGTCAGCCAATGAAAATAAATGATGCAGGATTACCAGCGAGCATCCAGCCTCTGTGGCTGGAGGGGGATTCGGAGCAGCAGGCATTCGAGTACGAAACAGAGGGATTTCAGTCCCGCTGTAAGTGGAAATCTCGGGGGACGTTACCCGCAGAGCTCTGCCACAGCCCGGAGCGATGCCTTGCTGCTTCCCCAGTGCTTCCAGTTCCCACCAGTGCTTCCCACCCCAACCCAGCCCATGGCACAGCCTGTCTAGGGGTGGCAAATTTACTACCAGTGCATTTGGGGTGGCCCTGGCCAGACCAGCGTGGGTCCTGTTCCCCGTGGGGCTCGCTCCAGTGCCGGGGGCTGGCAGTGGCTCAGCTGCTGCCTGCACCGCAATCCCCGTGGTAATTGGATGAGGACACTGGTTTTCATGAGAATATTAAATCAGAGCCCCAGCCCCGATGCGGGGTGACACACTCGGGAATATAAAGACACGGTAGATCACATTATGGGGGGGGTGTGGTGTGGTTATTTCTACTGCTTTAAAGTCTAAGGTATCACAGCAACTTCTTATTTCTTACAGAGTTTACTGGACCATCACTTACCGACAGGAGGGAAAGGAAGGAGGGGGGGCCTGTTGCTGCAGAGGGGCTGAGCACTTGCAGCTCGTTACAGCCATGGGTTCTCAGGGGGGCTTTGGTAAAGCAGGCTTAAGTGCTTTCTGAGCCTGCTTTTTCAAAGCCCCCCCTGAGATGCCATCACTGTAATGAGCTGCGAGTGCTCAGCACCTCTCAGGAAAGAGCCCAGAGGGTGGCTGCAAACACGGTCTGTTGTGGCAACACCCATGCAGGTGTCTCAGCATTGCAAAGGTCCTGAGGGCTTTATGGGCAGGAGCTTGGTGCCAGCATCCTGAGCTCGCTCCTGTCTCCCTGCGGGACCAGCACACGGAGTCAGCCAGCAAATGAGGGGCCTCCAGCACCCTCCCAGTTATCGGTTTAGTCGGGTCTCTGGTTGGGGTGACCATCTGGTGGCATCTGCTGCTGCTCAGCTGTCACCCACCCTTCTGGTGAAGGGGATGCTCAGGGCTCTTCATGGGTGGTGTACCAGGGGGACATACCCAGGGACCCAGCACAGGGTTAGAGGCAGCTGTGCCAGCCACATCCCGTGGCTCCTGCCATTGTGGGGACAGGTGGGTGGGTGGGTGGATGGATGGATAGATGGATGGATGGACTTCTCCCCACCCACAGCAGGGACGCAGGGGAGGATGGACAGACAGACAGACAGATGTGCCTCATTAGCCAATGAGGTGGCCTCAGGTGATGCTACCAAGCCCATTAAGGGGGGTTATCAAGGGAGATCCAGGTCCTGCGTGAAGGCTGCTGGTTTTATCTGAGATGCTGCTTTTAGGCTGGGAGAGCCTTAGCTCCTGCTCATTAATTAGAAAGGCTTCGAGGAGGTTTGTACTGGTTGGCCTCACTTGTGAGCAGCTGTAATGTGATGAGTGATCAGGGACTCTGAGGCTTTTTACCAGGTATCATTAAGCTACTGATGAGCTCAGGCGAGGAAAGGGACTTTTTGGCTGTGCCTGAAATTGGCTGGTCCTGTGCTGACCCGGTTCTTCCTCCTATCATGGTCCCTGACCTCCTGAGCCCCTGTGAGATGGGTGAAGTGTGTTTCCTGGGGATGCTGATGGCTCAGCTGTCACTCCATGTCCCTGGACTGGGTAAGGTCTTGTGTCCTTCAACTCATCTGTGAGATGATGAGCTTGTGGTTGTGCATGAGTGAAGCTACAATGTCCCTGTTTTCACTGTCTGCCAGGTACTGAGGAAATTTGGGGATGATTAGCTCTATAAAGGTGGCTTCCAGGCTCTTTGTGCATCAGGGAAGAAGACAGTGATGGCTGTCCTGGCAATGGCTCCGGGAGCACCCTCCCCCTAGAGATCTTGTCTCCCAGTTATGGTGTGACCTCCCTTGTCTGGGTGTTGATGGTGATTCCTTCTTTCTCAGGGGACATCTTCTCAGGGAGTGGTGACCCTGTCCCATCCTCCCCTGAAGCCCCCAAGGGCTGGGACAAGGCAGGGAGCAAAATCTGCTGCATTTTTTCTCTGCCCTCCCTTATATTCTCTTCTCTGCCTTGGCAAAACTTCGTGCAGCTCAGCAGCATCCTGCCCCGTCGTGGTCTGGTTGGCATGGCTAGTGCTGTATTTATGGCGGTGTTAATTAAATACTTTCTGCAATCAGTGCTGCGCATGACCCCGCTCCCTGAGCTGGGGCTGGGCTGTAATGTGCCATCACCGAGCAAGAACACGACTGCCCGCCATCCTGGGGAATTTCTAATGGAGATTTACTCATCCCAGGTCTCCCATTTCTCTGTTCCGTGACATTTTGCAAAGTTCAGGTTTACAAAATAAGCCAGCACAGAGAAGAGATGCTCCAGACAATATTTACACTGCACATGCCATTTCCTCCTTGGCGGGGGTCTTCACCTGGTGGTGAGCAGAAGCAAGGGGGGAGCTGCCGGTTGCCCTCTCCAGGGCTGGTCCCCTCTGCCCAAGGGGCCACTGCTTTTGGCAAGGACCACCCCATCACCCTGGTGCAAAGCCCCTTGTGCTGGAGATCTCTGCTCTTCAGGTGCCAGGAGAGCAGCAGAGCGCTGTGGCTGTGCCCATTGAAATGCTTGTGGTGTAAGGCTCAACCTGCCTCTAATCCCCACTCCAGTCAGGGCAGGAAGGTAGGGATGCTGGATTTTTTTGAGGGGGACAATTTGTGATGCTCAGTGGCTCTGCTTTTAAAAAGAAGCCTGGACTAAAAGCTGGCAGGGTGGTGGGGAGCAGGGGAGGCAGGAGGCTGGTAGCAGAATCCTGTTAAGTGTGCGACAGCCTCCCAGGGTCTTGGCTACGGGTAGAAAAGCCCCTTTCAGCAAATCACTCCTGGGAGGGGATGGCAGTGCCTGTGCTGAAACCTGGGGATGGGGACCAGGGAGGAGAGGTCCATTCCAGCAGGGTGCAACCAGCCTCAGAAGCTTGCCCCTCCTGGCACAGAGATGCACTGGCACAAAGTGGCAGCTGGTGCCTTTAGCCCTGTGCCCAGGCTTTGGCTTGTGGGACCTGGGGCAAACTGCCGAGCTGGGTAACCAAACCTCCTTCTCTTCCTCAGTATGGAGCTGGCCAGGGGAGACCTCATCTTAGCCAGCTTTACAGCCAGGGCAGCTCATTGCTTCTGGGAAAGGATCTGCTGGAAACCAAGCGTGTGCCCATCTCACAGTGCCAGTCTGGCACCAGGGACACCAACCCAACTCCCACCCCACTGGTGTGGGATGGGGTCACCCTCAGCCCCACGGGCAGCAGAGGCAGGTAAGTGGCTGGTGGCACCCATTCCCATGCCAAACACCCTGTTGGAACTTGGTGGTGGTCCCAGCTTGGAGCAGGGCTGCGGGAGACGGGGGCTGTGGGCTCTCGCACACCTCGCTCCCACCCCATCCCTGCCTTGTCAGGTCTGATCAGAAGGAGGATCAGTCGGCCCTGTGCTCTCTCTCTAGATTTAATTAACAGGCCTTTCATCTCTACCCTGAAGGAATCTGCTATCTTCTGTCTCCTTAATTAACGTTCATTAAGCAAATCAGAAGAAGTTTTCTCATTGCCTCCCCGGCTCTTAACCCTTGAGGGGTGCCAGGTCTGTGCCAAGGCAGGAGAAGGCTTCTGGGCTGTCACAGCGGGTTAGGGTGCCATCACAGCCTTGGTCATCATGCTTACACCAAAGTCCTGGGGCAGTGGGTTAAGTCTCTCCAGGTACAGAGGACTTCAGCTGCGGTTGAGCCTTGATATACCAGTGAGACTGGGGACAAATCTAATCACTGTTATGGACACCTTTGTTCAATCTTGTCTGTGTCCCTGGAGGACAAGGGGTTTCCTGTAGCCAGCTTCAGCTCTTCATCCCATCCAGGGGTGAAACTCTTACATGGCAAGGTGTGTGTGATGGTTTCACTGTGAGAAGCCACCATCCAGACCTGATAGGCAGCACAGTGCAGGAAAGATGTGTCCAGTGGCTTGTTCTCAGAGGAAAAAAAACCACAGCAAGTGTGAAGCATCTCCTTAGGCAAGTAAGAGCTCATGTCCAGCACTTGGTAGGAGCCTGGTAAGGGGTTTGGCCATCCTGGGACACAGCTGCATCGATCTGGGGACAGGCTGTTCCCACACCAGCTCCAGCAGCATCCCCACTACTGGGCACCGTGGTGTCACCACCGATTCCTGTCACACTCTGGCACCGTAGGTCATCCCCCCATGCTGGGTAGGATGTGTTGGAGGAGGAATTGGGATTGGGATACTCGTCAGCTTTGCTTAAAGCTACTGTGTCCCCCACAAGCAGCCACCGAGCCCTGGTTATGTGGTGTCCTCATTAACACAGACCCCTCTGCAAGAGGGGTTGCGCTGGGCAGGGAAATCATCTCCTGGGTTTGTGCAACATCCCGAGGAGGAGGTGGCAAACCCATGGCAGGAGAGAGCCTCTCCTGCCCACAGCTTGCAGCCTGGGTAGCCAGAGGAAAGCAAAACACCTGGAAAACCTCATCCCTGCAGGATGCAAATCCCCTTAAAACTGGTGGTGGAGACGCACAAAGCAATTATTGAGCTGAAAACCCCTTCTCTTTCTCCCCAGAGGCTGACGGTGGGTTTGTGCCATGGCTGCCCGCTCCCAGGCAGCCGATGCACATCTCCTTGGTGCTGGGAAAATTCGCTCTTCCCAGCGGATCCGGCTCCGGCTGTCAGAGCCCAGGTCAATATATGGTAATGGGGCTTTGAAACGGTGCTGCTGCGGGAGCCGCTGCCGAAGACTCTGATTCACAGCTCCCCTCCGGTGCTTTCTCCCTGCAGTGTGCACGGAGAAGGAGAATAAAATAAATAAGACTAGAAGGAAAGGGGAGGAAGGGAGCTTAAATTATAAATGAGGGCTAAGTTCCCAGGGCTCCTGCGGGCAGCTCGGCTGAGCGGTGTGGGGAGCAGAGGCAGTGGTCCCCTGTGTACCCCATTTTTGCAGATGCCTCCCTACAGAGTGGGGCTGGTAGGTGTCAGGATCCAATGTCCTGCCTGTGTCCCTGTTTGCTGTCCCCCTCCTGTCCCCATGGGTCAAATGTGGGGGGTGCCACAGTCCTCAGAGGGATCTCCCCCTGGCACAGGCTGTAATTAGCATTACCTGAGAAGCTGCTAATGAGATCTGGTGGCTGTCTGGTTTTGCTACCCCCATGGAGATGCCTCCACAGGGATGCATTGTCCCCTCAATGCCTCCGCAGGGATGTGCCCTCACCCTGCTCTAGGGGAGTGCTGCCCTGTGGCTGCGGACAGGGACAGGACCCTCATCCGTGGGTGCTGGTGTGGAGGCATTGAGGGGTGTCACAGACCCGTGACCCAGCCAGGCAGGCATAAGTCCCTGTAAATCAGTGTTGGGGACAAGGTGCTGGAGTGATACCAGATCTGCCTTTCCTCTACTCCTTCTTGATTTTGGGGCTGTGAGAAAATTGGTGACCCCCACCAATTTAAGTGAAAACCCCCACATATGGGGCATGAATCACCACGAGCTCATCCTCGCTGCTGAGAAATGGAGGAGCTCAGCTCCACCTGAGCAGTCAAAGGTGCAACCTCCCTCGATCCCAAAGCAATGGGGCTGGGGTGCACCCCACTGGGGGAATCCTGGGGACCAGGGAGACCTGAGGAAGCCCAAACTCTGCAGTCTGGACTGCACACAAAAAGGTTTCAACATTCCCAGAGAGGCTTTTGACATTCCCAGAAGCTTCCACAAGATGGACCTCGGAGCGAGAGGAGGTGCTGGGTAGGGGGACCCATCCCATTCTGTCCCATCCCATCCCGTCCCGCCTGCTCCTGCCATGCCATCCGGAGGAGGCTCAGAGTCCAGCCAGGCAAGCCCCGGCATGGCACGGCCACCCGGGCTCTGCTTGCTGGCCCTGCTGGGGCTGGGGTTGGGGGCGAGGGGCTCACCCTCCTGCTGGGACCCCCGGGGCCAGCCCCGCCGCTGCATGCCCGTCTTTGAGAATGCTGCCTTTGGTCGGGCAGTCGAGGTCACCAACACCTGTGGTTCTCCCCCTGAGGACTACTGCCTGCAGATGGGTGCCCGCCATGCCAGCACCCTGTGCCACCGCTGCGATGCCACCGACCCCCAGCTCCACCACAACGCCTCCTTCCTCACCGACTTCCACAGCCAGGAGGAGAGCACTTGGTGGCAGAGCCAGTCCATGGCCTTTGGCATCCAGTACCCCAACTCCGTCAACATCACCCTCCACCTGGGTAAGTGCCTGTGGGACCCCCCATGGGAAACTGGCAGTGGGCACATCAAGACCCGATGGCTGGTGGGTGTGTGGGGGGTGGATGCTCCTACAGCTCATGGTGCTGCTTTTGCGTTAAAGAAAGGACCCTTCCCAGGGCTTTTAGGGGGTCCAAGGAGCAGTATGCCCTCTGTGAAGGGTAGATCACTGAAAAGTCCTGGGGAGAGTCTGCCCTATCCATCAGCTGAGTCCCAGTCCCTTGCAGGGTGAGGGTGCTGGTGGCTGCTCCCGCCTGTGCCACTTCCCGGGGTGCCTGCTCTCCCGCTCCTCCAAGGCTGCTTTTTACAGATCATGCAAATTTTTGGAGCAGGAGGCAGGTAGGGAGAGGCACAGGCACCCCCCCTGAGAGAGTCTTGCCACAGGGTGAGCATCGGGGGTGCCAAGCCCGTGTGGTTTTACCCCTGTGCATTGCTGAGGATGCCTGGTACATCCTGGGGGGGAGCAGAGCTCTGCAGGCTTCCCCAGCTGGGATCCGACCTTCTACGTTTTAAATACTGTGCAAGCCGCCTGCTTGGAGAGTACTTAAACCCATGGGGCATGCCTGGCATTTCAAAAAGGATTTTTAACGTTTTCCTACCGCCTAAACTACCCTGGCTACTAACTAGTGCTGTAAAATCTTCATTCTCTGCCATCTCCATGCTGAGGGGGGCTAGTGGAGAGGCTGTGACTGGAGCTGGTAAGGGGACAACTGAACATCGGTATGGCATGGAGCCGTGTTGGTGGGACCCAGTGGGTGATGGTGGAGGGTCTGTGCCTGCCCTAGCGGAGGTCACTGCTTTCCCAGCCCCCTGCAAGTGGGAGGACATCTGGTCCTCGTCCCCAGGCCAGGGCTGGGCTCCCCGCCGGGCATGAGAAGCGATGCTGGAGGAGCCTGCCATCCCCACTCCCACTCCCTGCCATCCCTGTGGGAGGGGATCTGCCAGCCCCTCGCCCGTCTAAGGCTGGCTGTCATGTTGCCCCAAATTCGTTTGTGTTTGATGGAGTGTAGACAACCCGAATGCAATCTGCATGACACTTATCTTCACGGCCCCGCCGTCTCCCTTCCTGAGCTGGAGCATCCCTCTGGAAACATCCCCTTGTTCCTTCGTGGCTCACATATCTTGTCACGTTAAAAAATGCCATTTTGGTGCCCGGTGCATTGCTGTCTGACCTTTCCCATAGCTGCTGGGCCCTGTTCTTGTCCCATCTGCAGACCTTTTTATTGCTACCTTAATACTTTCACTTGGGTTATGGAGGAAAAGTCCAACCAGCCCCTGCGGCTCCTCAGGACATGGCCCAGGACGAGTCCTTGAGTCCTTGCTCACGAGCTCCACCAAATAATTGGGGTTTTTTTAACCCGCATAGCGCATCCCTGCCATCCTGCTCATCTCGCTCAGCCCTCAGTCAGATGTCTTGTAGGTTCTCTAGGGCTGTTACCTGGGGAGCTTATTAAATAAGATAAAGAATGAGTTGGACAAGCCCTGTGTTTACCTGCATGGTGTTGATTGGCGTTAATTAGATTATCCTCCTTTAAACCTCTCTTCTGTGTGAGGTTTCAGCCATGCCATTACAGTGCATCGGACTCGGAGCGGATCGATAATCCCGAGTGCCCCTGGCTGCTGCATTTACCCACTCACACGTCAGGAAGCAGCCCAAAATATCCATGGGCTTGTGAAGGCACCGGGGCTGCTCGGGTGGCTCTGAATGCCCACGGCTCATGTCAGAGTGTCTAGATCAGGCGCTGTCTGCGTCTGTGGCTCTGACGCTGATTTGCCTGTGGGATGGGAGCGGGTGGCAGGCTCCTGGAGCTGAGGTTTGAGGGGGCTGGAGGTGGCTGGGGACATGCAGGTGATGTGACCGTCCCACATGCTCCTCTCTCCTTTCCAAACTCCTTTGTCTGGAACCCCATCCGTGATACAAACTGCAGTCTAGGCTCTGATGGGAGGTGGATGAACATGTTGTTCAGAGGACAACAGAACTGGGAGAGCATCCAGGGGTTCTGGTGCTGCCACCCTCAGCTGCCTGTACACCCTCCCAGTGTCCCCATCCCATGGCACACCCAGCCTTGGGACCTGTCCCACCTTGCCAAACAGGAAAAGGCAGACAACCAGCCTGGGTTATTTTTCTGCTCAGAAAAAAAAAAGAAAAAATCCAGAAGTTGGCTGGTGAAAAGGCCTGTTTGGGAAAAGCATGTGCTCCCTCGGGATGATTCCCCGGGGCAGTGAGTCTCCTCCATCCCAGCTGGAGTCTTGGAGATCAGGCTCCCCCAGCCCAGCCCACCGCCCCCTCCCCTCGCACAGGGGTTTTTATTTTTATTTGGGCTGTTTATTGACCCAGTGCTGAGCTCCCTTCCTCTCCCAGAAGAAACTGTTCCAGGAGGCAATGGCCTTGACCTCACTGTTTTCGTAGACATCCCACCAGGCCCCTGCTGTCTGGGAACCGGCGCCCGCCAGGCGTCCCCCCACCCCTGCCATGGGGTGAAGGGCAGGGTCACCCCCGCTGTCACCAGCCCGGGGGGAGGCACAGGGGAGCACAGAACAGCCTCTTGCAGCCCCTTCCCAGCCCCCATCACCTCTAGGTGGGCTACGAGTGGGTCTGTCCCCCCCTCTCCGGGTGCTCCCCGTGTCCCTGATGGGAGGCAGCTGCTTTTCCCAGTGCCGGTAGCTGGGGTGCCTCGGCTCCCCCGCAGCAAAGTCGCAGCACATATGCGACAGTATTCATATGGGCCCAATTAAAAGCTTGTTTTCCTAGTCCCGGAATAACCCCTCTAACATTCCCAACTCATTATCTTTTCAAATAAAGCCAAAACCTTGCAGCTAATTGTTTTGCGCTGTCAGGAGCGGTGTTGTTATGGAGCAATCCAGTCTTTGAGCTGGTCCTTCATCTCTGGCAATTAACTGGTTCTGATGTTCACTTTGGTGTTTTCTTTCCCTCTTTTTGCTAATTCTTTCAAGCTCTTCCAGAGCTGCGCCATCTGCCCCAGGGATTGGTGGCCTCTCTTTGTCTTTGTCCCAGCAAAGACGGGCAGCGACGCCAGGTCCTGGCATGCTGCTCCCTGAGAGGGGACCAGCCTTGACTTTTTCCATCTCCCCATTCCCATAGGACCGCTGCTCCATGCTGTGGGCTGGTGGTTAGAGGCCTGGCTTTGGAGTGGCTCCTTGCCTGTGCCGCCCTCCTGGTGCATCCATCCAGTGGGTTGGTGGCTACGATGGGGCCAGAGATGATTTGGGGCAGGACAGCATTTGGGCTGCAGCAAGGAGATGGTGGTTAAGGGCAGCTGGACAAGGATTTCTGCTTTGCACAAAACCACTCTGCTTTTAGCTGGGGCAGGGAGAGTGGGATGGTGTTTCTGGGGGCAGGGATGGGGAATCAAGATAATTTCAGCCCTGGTGCAGCCAGGAGAAGGGATGACAGTGTGGTGGGGTTTGTCCCCAGGCAAAGCCTACGAGATCACCTACGTGCGGCTGAAGTTTCACACCAGCCGCCCTGAGAGCTTCGCCATCTACAAGCGCAGCCGTGCCGAGGGGCCATGGGTACCCTTCCAGTACTACAGCGCATCCTGCCAGAAGACCTACGGGAAGCGGCTGCGGCACTACCTGCGGCCTGGGGAGGACGAGCAGGTGGCCTTCTGCACCGACGAATTCAGTGACATCTCCCCGCTGAGCGGGGGCAACGTCGCCTTCTCTACCCTGGAGGGACGGCCCAGCGCCTACAATTTTGATGGGAGCCCCGCTCTGCAGGTGCTGCTGGGGTGGGAGTGGGGTGGGCACGTGGGTCCTCCCCACCAGGGACTGGGTGCACTAATGCCTGTGATGCCCTGCATCCCCATGGGGAAGGAAAGGGGCAGGAGCTGGTGGCCCAGACCCCCTCGTCAAGCTGCCTTCCCCATGTTCCCTGCAGGAGTGGGTGACTGTCACTGACCTGCTCATCTCCTTAAACCGGCTCAACACATTTGGGGATGACATCTTCAAGGACCCGAAGGTGCTGCAGTCCTACTACTACGCCATCTCTGACTTCTCTGTCGGGGGCAGGTGAGGGGCAGTGAGGTCAGGGTGAGGACAGCCACGGGAGGGGACCTTCGTGGGTGTGTGAGGCTGGGGCAGCTGCTCCATGCCTCTTGTTTGAATTGTGTTTTGGGGGCAGGCTGCTCAGATGTGGCTTGCTCCATGTGTAAACCAGAGCTGATGATACAGGGAAGTGCAATGAAAGCTGGAGTCCCGTCAGCTGTGTGGAAAAGAGGTCTTTTCCCCACAAGTCCTCTCCATATCATAGAATTACAGAATGGTTTGGGTTGGAAGGCACCTTACAGAGCATCTAGTTCAACCTCCCTGCCACAGGCAGGGACATCTTCCACTAGACCAGGTTTCTCAAAGCCCCATTTGCCACCAGCTCTATTTGCTTGCCCTCTCCCAGCCCATCACTTGACTTACTGGCATTGGGGTCATGTTCCTCTGGTTGCTCAGCAGAAGAGGTGCCCTGGGGTGCCAGTGGAGAGATGCCCTGAGGCCAGAGAGCCTGGTAGAGAAGCTTGGAGTTGGCTTGGCCATGGCCAGAGGAGCCAGAGCAGCTGCTTTTGGGTTGGGGCACTGATATGGGGCAGAAATGTGCCTCTCAGTGCTGGCCATGGGCTGTGGAATGGGAAATGTCTCCATCCTGATGAGTTGCTTCCCCTCAAGCAGCAGGGCTGGGGATGCTTTCAGCCAGCCGGCAGCCCCCGTCACTGTTGTCTCCTCCCTGGGCCCCAGCAGCTGGAGTTGGTTAGCATCTCCTATGGGCCACCCTCTGTGTGTGACTTCCCAGCTGGCCGGGACAGGAGCACGGCGGGTGGCCTCAAGGCCAGTACAGCCCCACGGCTACCCCAGGCGAGCCAGCCCAGCAGCCAGCTGCTGCCCACACTGTGCTCAGAGCAGCTTGTCCCAGCACGGGGGTCTCTCTGCAGGTGCAAATGCAACGGCCACGCCAGCGAATGCGCCCCGGATGATGCTGGGCAGCTGGTCTGTGTCTGCCAGCACAACACGGCTGGTACCGACTGCGAGCGCTGCCAGCCCTTCTACCAGGACCGGCCCTGGGCTCGTGGCACTGCCGAGGCTGCCAACGAGTGTCTCCGTGAGTACCAGCCAGGCTGGCCCCGTGGTCCCGGTCTGCAGCTGGGGCTGCATCAGCTCCTCTGGCAGCTCCTCCGGCAGCTTCTGCCTTTCCTGCATGGGAAGAAAGTGCCCGCTCCATTTCGTACGGCCACACTGGGCAGGGAGGGGGGATTTGCATGCCAAGGACCCCCCTTTATGGCATCACCTAGAGGATTCCCCAATATTTCCATACCCCATGAGTGCAGTCGTCTGCTCAATGCACAGGGCTGCACCCATCTCCTCTTCCAACAGCAGAGGTGTTACCAAACACTCATGCTGCCCAGCCAAGCAGCCCCTCTGGTTCATCCAGCACCCCCAGAAGGTTGTGAGGAGGCGATCCCTGTGTCCCCCCAGGTGCTGACCACCCTTTCTGTGTGTCATCCCGTCCCCCTTACCCCTCTCAAGCCTGCAATTGCAGCGGCCGCTCGGAGGAGTGCTTCTACGACCGGGAGCTGTACCGCCGCAGTGGGCACGGGGGCCACTGCCTCAACTGCCGGGACAACACGGCTGGACCCCACTGCGAGCGCTGCCGGCAGAACCACTATCGCTGGGAGGAGCAGGGTGCCTGCCAGCCCTGCCACTGCCACCCCGCAGGTGAGTGGGGTTGTGCCGAGCAGGGCTCTGGCTCCCAAACCCCTGTCCTAACCAGGGCTCGGCTGGCAGGGATAGTTTTGGTCAGTCCTCCCTTGCCCATGGTCTCCCTCCTTGCCCCTCCTCGCTATCTTATCCCCACCTGGGGCAGAGTCTCAGGGCTGGCTGGGGTCCCCGCAGGGTCCCTGCAGCCCCAGTGTGACAGTTCGGGGACCTGCCTCTGCAAAGCCAACGTGACAGGCTGGAAGTGCGAGCGCTGCAAGGATGGCTACCACAGCCTGAGCGAGGGTGGCTGCAGGTGAGGAGGAGCCCAGCGCAGGGCAGGGGCAGTGGGATGGCACAGGGAGCTCAGGGCAGGAGCAGTAGGATGGCACAGGGGCTCACCCCTTGCCTTTGTCTCATCCCACCCAGACCCTGCACCTGCGACCCTGCGGGCAGCATGGGCGTCTGCGACCCCAACACGGGACATTGCACCTGCAAGGAGAGGGTGGAGGGGCACTTGTGCAACAGGTAAGCAGGGGATGGAGATGAGACCACAGCCCCTTTTTTCCTGCCTGCCCTTTGCCACCGGCTCCTGTTTCTTCCCCGTGCTCAGGTGCCAGCCAGGATGGTTTAACCTGCAGACCCACAACCCTGCCGGCTGCACCAGCTGCTTCTGCTACGGCCACTCCACTGCCTGCACGGCGGCTGATGGCTACGAGGTGACCCACATCCACTCTGACTTCACCCAAGGTACTGACACCCCCAGCCCCAGGTGAAACTCTTAACAGTTTTGGAAGGCTGGGGCTGAGAATCCCTCGCTGGGGCTAAGAATCCCACTCTGGGGCTGACTGGTGGTGATGGCTGGAGGGTTACTTCTCTGCCTCACCCCTATTTTGCTGTTAAATCTCTGCTTTTGCCCCTAGCTCTGTGGGGATGGGCTCTCCCTGTGGCATCCTTCCGTGCCAACCTGCTCCCAGGGCTGTGCATGGCTTGGGGAGGGCAGCGGGGCTGGGCAGAGCCATCCCACCACACCAGGGATGGTGGGAGCACTAAAAATCAGCTCAGAAAGATGAAAACTGAAAGGAGCCTGGTGGGAACTTTTTCCTTATTCCTTTCTTTCCCCATCCGTGGCTAGGTTGGAGCTGGGCAGGCGGGTGCTGGGGTAGCAGGACAGGATGCTCCTCTCCAGCTGCAGCCAGGGCTGTGCGTGGCAGGGCTGGATGTGTGCGGGATGTTCGGGGAAACCCTGCCATCTGCTGCACAGACATGTGCAGCCCTGACTGTGGGCACAGCATGGTCCCTGCTCACCGGGACCCCATCTGTGCCCCGGCAGGGTATGGGCACCTATTTTGGGCAGCCTGGCTCTCTGTCTCGCCTGTACCCCAAACAGTGAGCAGGTGGAGGCAAAGATGCCAGGCGTGGGTTTGTCCTGATTGCCTTTAATCCATGCTGCCAATTGCTGCGCTGCTGTGATGTCTTCCACTGCCTTGAAACGCAGCCAGGCTTTAAACTGAGTCTTTTTTTCCACCCTTCACACAGCCAATTTGAGGCTGCTCCTTTAGGGACAGGTTTGGCAGAGCCTTGGACTGGGCTGTAAGAGGCTCAGCATGGCCAGGCAGGGTGCGCACATCCTATCTGCCAAAACCACTGCTCCCCAAAGCGTCCCCCCAATCCTCAGCTGAGCTGGATCCACTTGGAATTTTCCTGCCCTGGGTGAAAGGGTCCAAATTCGGGATGATTTGATAATCGAGCGCAGCCCACTCGAGAGCAAGGGAGGGATTTCCAACTGTTTGTCCTGTAGGAGCCTGAGGCTGGAAGAAATAACTAACCCTGGGGAGCAAGGGGTAGGGGTGGGAGTTTAACTGACTTCCGAAGGAAACCAACTTAATGCAATTACACCCCGTCTCTCCCTGGGCTTCCTGCCCCTCCAACCCGCAGTAACGTTGGAACCAGAGCACAGACACAGGGGCAAAAGTTTAAAGATAATAATTTCCTCCAAATCTAAGAAAATAAACAGATGGGGGTGGTGGGGGGGTGCAACTAGGGCCACTCTCCAGTGCATGAGAGCACAGAAGCTCCAAGAAGAGCAGGATATTACAAAGCATCAGCCCTTTACAAGACCTTAGAGAGTATCAGGAGGGGGGACAGGGCCCCCAGAAGCAGCACCCAGCTGGTGCTGGGCTGGTAGGGACTCATTGCTCCCTTTGCCCATGCACCAGGGCCGGAGGGCTGGGCTGCCACAGCTCTGGGCACCAAGGACCTGCCTCTGCACTGGACTGATGGGGAGATTGTCACCGAGTGGGATGGAGAGGAGCCGGTGGATTTTCTTGCACCAGGTACCATGTCTGCAGGGTTCCTGGGGTCCTGCTCTGCCACAGGGACACCCTCCCCCTCCCTGTCCCCTGCCTTTAGGAAGGTGACCATGGTTCCTGGTGATGCTGATGGGAACAGGAGCATGCTGGGGGTACATCCATGTCCTACAGGCTTTGCTCCTCTGTCCTCTCACAGGGAAGTTTCTGCAGAACCAGCGTCTCAGCTATGGGCAGGTCCTGACCCTGCTGCTGGGAGCAGAGGGGAATGGGATGGGGACAGAGACTGAGGTGTCCCTGCTCCGGGTCCAGTTGGTGCTGGAGGGCGAGGGGATGGAGATCACCATGTCCAGCAGCGAGAGCCAGCCCCGGCATGGAAAGCTGGCCATCACCTTCAGGTACCTGTCACAGTGCTTTGGTGAACTTCAGCTGGGTTGGGGACACAATGTGCTTGATCTCATCTGGGCTTCCCATGCTCTGCAGTTCAGCCCCTCTCCCTGTCCTGTGATGGGTGGCTGCCGGGCTGGACCTGTCCTTCCTCCCACACTCCTTCTCCGACAGGCTGCATGAGGCAGAGGAGGGTGCAGAGCCTTTGCTGTCAGCCTTCAGCTTCCAGCGCCTGCTCTCCAACCTGACCGCCCTCCGCCTCCGCATGAGCGGTGTCCCCAGGAGAGGTGAGTGGCTCCATGCAACGTCCCCATGGGGACCAAACTGGGATGGGGTTGGGGATGTTAGGACAGCATCAGGCTCTTGGGGATGAGAGCAGGTGATTCCTCTCTGTGAACACCTCTGGGATCTCCGGGAAGTATTTTGGGGTCTCTTGTGTGTGTCTGGAGCATTTCCAGGCAGGATGGAGAGATTGGGGCTGAGGGATCTGCCATCCCATCCTCACGCTGCTCTCCCCTCTTGCAGGCAGGCTGTCCCTGAGCGAGGTCCAGCTCACCACCGCTCGCCCTGGGTCGGGGACACGGGCAGGCTGGGTGGAGGAGTGCACGTGTCCCCCGGGATACACCGGGCAGTTCTGCCAGTCCTGCGCACCCGGCTTCAAGCGGGAGGTCCCCTTCGGCAGCCCCTTCGGCAGCTGCGTGCCCTGCACCTGCAACCAGCACGGGGACTGCCACCCCCTCACAGGTGTGCACCCCACCGGTCCCCCAAATTGCCCCACCACTGTTTGCATGGGTGACAAATCCACGGCTTGGCATGTTTGTGAGGGATGCTGGAAACTGCCCATGAGGTCGTGGTACCCAGAACCGGCGCATTGAGTCGCTTGGCTGGTTGTAGGGACTGGGTTCAGGGCTGCAGAGAAAATTCATGAAGTGCAAAGCCAGTGGTAACTTATAATAAGAAGGGTATCTTTCAGGCTGCTTTGGGACCAGAAATGAGGAGAAAAGAAAGACGCTTGTCCTCAGAGGCAGCGATCAGGGCAGGGGAGAGGCAGAGGGTTTTGCCAGGATGGGTCTTGTAAGAGGCATTGCTGCCTGAGGAGCAGAGTAGGACTGGGCACAGCCCTGGCACCTTCACACTGGGTACAAACCTGGGTGGAGAAAGAAGTCAGAAGGGGGAAAATACAGTGGTGCCAGGCTTGTGGGAAGGCACCGGAGGAGCCGATTCTCATGCTGCCACCAGCCCGACCGCTGCTCCGCCTCCGGATTCAACTCAGAAGTGCGTGACTGTAACAGGGACTGTGGTTTGAAGGGAGGAAAAATCAAAAGCAAAGTTTTCAGGACAGAGGGGCTCTGTGTGGGGTGGTTCACAGGGTGTTGACTCTCCTGCCTCCTGCCAGGAAAAGTGTCTGGATGGCTTGCCACGGAAGCAGGGCAGGATTGCAAACCGCTGCCCTGGAGCTTGAGGTGGTTTTGTGAATCCAGCACCAGCCTCACTGCTGTCAGCCCCAGGGAAGGGCAAATCAGAGTTGTTAGGGGCTTGTGAGATGCTGCCTTGCCCCCCTGATCCATTCCTGCAGAAAGCAGCAGCTCCACTGAGAAAAGCTTGAAATAAGTGGATGAAATGGAAATAAGAGGATGCTTTTGGTATCCTGATGGGGTCCGTGGGGCTCCTCACTGGCTGGCTCCCCTTAGCAAGGAGTGACAATAAGTGTATGGCTGGGGTGGAAGAGGTGTTTGGGCTCAGCAAGTGCCCCTGCCCTGCCAGGAGGAACACGGCAGCAGCTCCACAAACTCACCCCTTGTCGTGCCGAGCCAGGGCTGGTGCCACCGACCACACAATCCCTGGGGTCGGGGACAGGCTTTTGATGTCCCAGCCCTGGTGCTGCCAGCCCAAGCCAGCCCGCATGCTTCCTTTCATTTATTTTTCCACTCCTTCCTGCCATCCGCTTTTCCTTTCTTTTCCAACGTCTGTCTCTGCCTGGATGTGGGGAGGAATATGGAAAAATACCAAAATACCCATTCCCTCCTGCACAACCTGTCTGGTATGACCTGACCCCACAAATCATGGGGAAAAATCCTCCCCACAGCTGCTGCTTCTCTCTCTCTCTCCAGTCAAGCAGAGCATCTGCCTGGAGGTGGGGGGATGCTTGAGCATCCTTCCTCCTCCTCCTCCTCCTCCCTGCTGATTTCAGAAGGCCATGACTCACCGGCTCGGCTCGCAAGGAGACGCTCGCTCCCCGCTGGGTGCCGGTCGGCTGCTTGTGTTTTCCATGACAGGCTGGAAGCGACGTGCCTGGTGGCTGGGAAATATGTTGTGGATCATGGCAGGCGCCGGCAGACCCGAGCACGGTGACGGTGCTGCCTGCGTGTGCCAGCAGCACTTCGTCCCCACACAGCGGGGGACCACGGGGCTGGCACTGGGACCCCAGCGTCCTCTCCAAAACCACCTCCCTTGAGCAAGAGATGGGCCAGGGAGGGGAAAATGTTCTGAGTGCTGGTTGGGGACATGCAACCCCAGCATGATCGTGTGGCTGGAGTTGCACGTCCCTCTCCGTGCAGTGTGCCATGCTTGGCACTTTGCTCTCCATCCCTCCTGCAGCCCCCACTCTTATTTGGGGCTGGGGCTTTGCAGCCCCTCAGCTGTGTTTTCCTCCTCGCAGGGCAATGCCAGTGCTTGCACAACACAGAAGGTACCTCCTGTGAGCGCTGCAGCCCTGGTTTTTATGGCAACCCCTTTGTGGGGCGCTTTGATGACTGCAAACCATGCCCCTGCCCCGGCCGCTTGCCCTGCACCGAGATGCCCAGCAGCGGAGAGGTGATCTGCACCCACTGCCCCCCGGGGCAGAGAGGTGAGGCTGGTGGTGGGTGGGCAAGGGGGCTGCGGGCAGCATTGGCACCACCAGACCCTCCCCACCATGTCGCCTTCCCCAGGAAAACGCTGTGAGCTCTGTGACGATGGGTTTTTCGGGGACCCCCTGGGGCAGAGAGGCTCTGCACATCCCTGTGTCCCATGCCAGTGTCACGGGAACGTGGATCTCAATGCTGTGGGGAACTGCGACCCCGTGTCCGGCCGGTGCCTGCGCTGCCTGTACAACACCACGGGTGACCACTGCGAGAGGTGTCAACCGGGCTTCTTCGGGGACGCGTTGGCTCCTGACCCTGCAGGGAAATGTGCTCGTACGTACAGCCCCATGGGTTCACTGCAGCCGAAATCCTCCCAGCAGTGCAGGCAGAGGGTGGAGGGGGATGTCCAGCAGGTTTAGGGGCTGATGGATGATCCAGGTTGGCCCCAAACGCTCAGCGATGGCCTTTGCTCCTTCTCCCTGCTGCTCTCCTTCCCTGGAGATATCCTGGTCTGCAGGGGTTTGGTTTCTCAGAGCCCTGTTGGGTGGTGGGGATGCAGCCATCCAACAGGGCTCCAAGAAGCTGGATCCCGGTAGACCAGGATATCTCCAGGGATATCTCCAGGATATCTCAGCCCCACTGCTCTACTCCCACAGTCCCATCCGCCAGCCCTGCGTTGGGATGTAAGCAGTATTTTATCTCCCGTAGCTTGTGATTGCCACCCCGATGGCTCAGTCCCAGGGCAGGAAGGCTGCGATCCCAGCAGTGGCCAGTGCCATTGCCTCCCACATGTAACGGGCAGATCCTGTGGGGTCTGCCAGCCGGGCTACTATGGTCTGCAGCCTGTCGTGGGGTGCAAGAGGTATGTGGGGCACTGCGTGGGATTGCGGGGGGACAGCGGTGGCTCTGGTGGCTCTTTGCATGTATTGCTCACTCATCACCTCCTTGGTGCCAGCTGTGAGTGCCACCCCATGGGGTCACAGGAGAGCGGGTGCCACATGCTGACAGGGCAGTGCTCCTGCCAGCCGGGTGTCACAGGGAAGCAGTGTGACCGATGCCACCACGGCTTCTTCGGCTTCTCGGCCAGGGGCTGCCGAGGTAAGGGGGATGGGGGACCACACCTCAGTCCCAAAACCAGGGCTGGCAGCTGCAGCATGACACCTTTCTGCCACTATTGCAGCCTGCAACTGCTCCCCGCTGGGCTCTGTCACCCCCCAGTGCCACGAGAACAGCACCTGCCTCTGCCGCCCCGGCTTCGTGGGCTACAAGTGTGACCGGTGCCAGGCCAACTTCTTCCTTGACCCACCAAGCTCCAGCTGCCAGCAGTGTCCTGCCTGCTATGGGCTGGTGAAGGACAAGGTACAGCCCATACCCTGGCAAGGTGGGTGCAGTGCTCTGGCGCCCACAACTGCCTCGCTGACCCTCCTTGTCTCCCCATGTCTCACCTGCAGGCTGACCAGCTGAAGGCCAGGCTGCAGGAGATGGAGGAATGGCTGCAAAAACCAGGCTGTGATGCCTCCATGGGTCAGTCTCTCATGATGGGTGATGTGCCCCGGGGAGATGGGCTGCCCAGCCCTCACCTCCTGCAAGGTATGGGGGATACCCCTTCCCTCTACTATGGGGGGAGCCCCACATCACATCTCAGGTGGGAGCTGGGTGGGTGCAAGGAGGTCCCATGGGCTCAGCATAGGTGATGGGGTGACCAAGAGTTGGGGGACCATGCCTTCTTGTGCAGGACACAGCACTGCAGGGATGCCTGTACCCAGGAGGTTTTGGAGCAGTGAGTGATGGGCATTACTGGGGGCTGAGCCATGGCACATGGGCTACCCTGTGGGTGCTGCATCCCTGGGTCCCTCCTGAGCACCAGGAGAGACCATCTTTCCCTTTTATTAGCAGGCAGAAGGGGGGTGCTTGGCCGTGGGGCAGCCCCACAGGCAGTGGGGAGCCCTGGGCACCTCTGTGAGCAACAAGAAGCTGCTTGTGCTGTCCGCAGGTGCCCGGGCTGCCCTCTTGGCACAGGTTGGGCGACTGGCAGGGGCACTGGGCACCGCTCAGGGCCGTCTCAGCAATGCCAGCCAGGCCACCGGCTGCTCCAGCCATGGACTCCCCAAGACCTGTGTCCTGCTGTTGGAGATCAGTGCCACGCTGCAGTCCGCACAGCAGGAGATCCTACATGCTGCGGACACCCTGGCTACCATGGTGCGGGCTCCTGCTGGCCCCAGGCTCCCAGATGGGGCTGGTGGCCATCCTGGGGGGCAATGGGATGTGCAGGGACTGGTGGAGTGGGATGGGACCAGCACTGTGGGTGAGTGGGAAAGCCTGGGTCTGTAAGCCCTCCTTGCAGCTGAATCAAGAGAAACTCTTTCCCTTGCCTGCTTCTCTTTGCAGCTCTTTGGATGGTTCTTGTTGGTGCTGGGTTGGTGGGGTCTAGGGGTCCCTGCTGGGGTCTCACTGCTTCTGTTTGTATTGCAAGGAGATTCCCCAGGAAATCCCTCAGCAGCCCACAAACTGGAGCCGCTGGGCACTGGAGGCACGGGCACTGGCAGAGAGGTACACTTGCATGTCTGATCTTGGCATGCACAGGCTGCCTGCCCAGCACAAGGTGCAGGATGGCGGTTTCTATCCCAGGAGGCCAATCCCAACATCATCTCTGGGTGCCCTTGTCCCTACAGCCACGAGGAAGCCATGGTGCAAATGGAGGCGGTGGTTGGGAGAGCCCTGCGTGCCTCCAACGCCAGCTCCCAGCTCCTGCAGAGCCTGCTGGAGGGGAATGTGACATGGGATGTGCAGCGTGAACTGGAGGCTGGGTGAGGGTCTGGCAGCAGGGAGGGGACATCAACCCCTTGCTTCTGGCCAAGTGCCTTCTACAGGACCTGGTCATGGTGGTTTGGACAACAGGAACGTGACCAAGTACCATCAAACTCATTGCACCAGAGTGTTGCAAAGTGGAGAGCCAGGCTGCTCTGTTCTGGGGGTGTTTCAGGCCCTTTCCCCCAGCGCTTCCCCCTGTACCCACGTCCTGGGCCTGTCCCCAAGCTGTCATCTCCATCCTTTGACGGAGAGAAAGGCCCTGGGTGACCGCAGCATTCTGTCTACATAGGTATGAGGAAATCCAGCGGGCACGGGAGGAGCTGGGTGCTGGAGTGGCAGAGGTGGCAATGGAGGCCAGGAGAGCTCTTGCAGCTGTGGAGGAGGCAAATGCAGACATGGCCAAGAAACTTCTGCAGGTGGTTGCACTGAGGCAGGTGAGCAGCGTCCAAACTAAGGCTCCTGCTTGCATCTCTACCCAAATTGGGCAGCGCTGCCTCCCACGCTGGGAGATGCTCTCGTGGAGACTTAGACATCCCTGACCCCACAGCAGGAGCTGCCAGTGCAGGCAGGAGCCCTGGCACAGGACCTGGCAGCACTGGAGCAGGCAGCAGAGGCTCAGGAGACATCAGCCCAGCAGGCTGTGGAGACATCCCGTGCTCTGGCAGCTGGGTTGCGCCTGGAGCTGCAGAAGACTCATGGCTTTGAGCAGGTAATTGCTGCTCACTTGCATGGAGTATCCCTGCAAAATAAGTGGTGGGGACCTCCTGTTCCAGCTGAAGCTGTGAGAATGCTGGGTGCTCCCCTCTTCTGCCTCACATCCAGGGCACAGGGCAGTGGGTGAGTCCCATCCTCACTGCTCTGGTGACCAGAGGGACAATGCCTTCAGCCAGGAGGTTGGGGGCAGGTGTTTTGGGAGCCACCTCCCCTTGGGCTCCTAGACTTCCCAAGAAGCTTGCTTGCCAAGTGGGAGTAAGCTGGGTCCCACGTTTCCCTGCTGGGTCCAGTTCTTTGCCCCCTCCCCATCTTCACTCCTGTTCCCCTCTCCCCAGCTGTGGGACCGGGCTGGCTCTGCCCATGGCATGGCCACCTCAGCTGTCACTCGTGGAAAAGCCGTGCTCTCCGATGCGGAGTCCCTCCTGGCCAGCTTGGAAGGTAAAAGCCACTGGCCAGAGCATCTCTGGCCACAGCTCAGCTCACACCACACTGGCTTTGGGCATCAAGGGGAGAAACGGACAATTGGGTGACACCCAGGTTGTCCCCACAGGCATGAAGAAGGTGTTGGGACATCGAAAGGGCCAGGCAGCTCTGAGGAGGAGGATGGCAGTTGTGCGGGACAGGGCGATGGCAGAGGCCCAGAGGAAGATTAAGCAGGCAGAAAAGACGCTGGGAAACTCCTTGTCCATCTCCACCACAGCCCAGAGGACAGCTGGAGAGGCTGAGCAAGTCGCTGGGGAAAGCGCTAAGGTCCGAGAGGAGGGATGTGGGGTGTGGAGAGCCCTTGCCAGGCTGTGTGGCACGTCTGGGCTGATGGCCACCACAGGCAGAGTCCAGGCTGCTGCAGGCAGAGCAGCAGAGCCCCCAGATACGGCTTCTGCTGCCCCTCCAGCACAGCCCACCCTTGTCTGCCTGCAGACCAGGGGGATGCACCCAAGAAGGGCTCCAGCCTAGGAGCCAGCCGCAGTGCCCCAGTGTGTCCCCAGCTGATTGTGCCCATCTCCATCCCTTTGCAGAGGGCACAGGCTGTGCTGCAGCAGAGCAAGCAGACCCATAAACGTGCCAGCCAACTTGCCATGCGTGCCAATGAGACCCAGCGGGAGCTCTCCTGGCAGGAACACATGGCTGAGAAGCTCAGGGGGGACCTGGAGGAAGCACACCGGGTGAGTTGTGTCCCTTTGGGCAGGTTTTCTCCTCCAGAGCCTCGCCCACAGCCCAAAGCATAGGGAGTATTCCAACTTTTGGGCTCTACTGTAATGCCTTGAGGAAGTTCCTGGGATCCCCTCCCTTCTCCCATCCACCCAAGGGTCAACAGTGTCCCTGATCTAGATGTCTATCTGTGTTGGAAGGTGGGGACAGAGGTGAGTGAGATGGCAAAAAGTGTCCAGGAATCCCGGGGCTCACTCATCTCAGACATCGAGACCCTGAATGACCTGCTGAGAAGCCTAGGTGAGACCTGGGTGGGAGCGGGGTACAGGTTCTGGGGAAGGACCAAGCTGATGGGGCCCGGGGCTCTCCTGCTCACTGGCCATCTGGGCTGAGCTGGGTGCCCATTCTGCTGAGATTGCTCAGTGTCTTAGCAAAGCTTCTCGAGGGCTCACGTCTCGAGGAAAGGCCTTGTGCAGAAGGAATTGGAGTTTGCTGAATGTGTGTGCTTGTACCTGATGTTGGATCTCCCTTGCGATCTCCAGGAGGAGCAGGGCTGGGTCAAGGGCTCAGTCCCTTTGGAGCCAAGGGATGTTCTGGGTTGGGTTCCTGGTTGGTTTTGCTCCAGCTCCTTCTCCTTTGATCATCTGGGCGCATTTCTAAGCACTCCACAACTCTTGCATCCAAGAAGCTTTGCAAAGGGTGGGAATCATCACTCATCTGTAAGAGAGAGATGAGCCCAGGCCCTGCCTGGAGCCAAAGTCCCATTTGCTTATCTGTGATCACTGGGGAGCTGCCATGCCTCTATGCCCCGTTGCACCTACTCCCTATAGTTTGCCTGGTGCTGAGGGTCTGAGCCTCTGGAGCATGTCCAGAACATCTGTCATCCATGTCCTCTCCCCTTGCCCAGGCGACCTGGAGCAGTCCATGCAGATGGAGGAGGTGCTGAGCGCGGGGCAGCTGCAGCTGGAGCAGCTGTGGCTACGCCTGGCCACACCAGGAGCCCTGGCTGGCCAGCTCAGCCTGCTGCAGCAGGAGGCAGCACGGCAGCAGGAGAAGATCCAGGAGTTCGAGAGTGACTTGGCCGAGATCCGGGCCGACAAGCAGAATCTGGAGGACATTTTGCGGAGCCTCCCTGAGGGCTGCTCAAAGTGACAGTGACAGGTCCCTGGCCACTGCCTCATCGCATCCGTGCCCTCCCAGCACAGGGAATGGCAGAGCACCTTGCGTTCACCAGCATTGATCCCTCCCTCTGCTCTTCACACTGCCCACCATACACTATCACACCCCAGGTCCTTATCCACACCAGCTGGGGCTCAGCATCCTGAGTGCTCTCCGGCATGACCTCAGCCATCAGTTCTGTCCTTGGGGCAGGGGGAAAACCAGCCACCAGGGACCACTAATGGTTCTGTGTAGGAGACGGAGCCATCACAGGGTTAGTTTCTCACCATGGAGAGAATGAAGAACCAGTCACAGATCTCCTCCATCCTAGACACATCCCTCCATCCCTCCTTCCTCACTGCAGCACAGCGTACCAGGGAGGAACAGCTTATCACCCAGCGGTCCCTCCTGCCCCAGGAGATGAGAGAGGTGGTTGCACACATGCTGGAAGCTGGTCCTGCTGCACAGTATCCTGCAGTGCTGTGGTCACAGGGATGCAGAGATGAGCCCCGGTGAAGCCAGGCAGAGAACTGCTCACTGAAGGGCACACAGTTTGCCTGTGTCCTCCAGGGACAGGACTAAACTGGGGCCAAGTTGGACTTAACCAGCTCCTGGCAGGCAGGTGGGGTATCCTTTGCCTGCTGCAGGGTAGGAGCAGCTCTGCTCCCACTGTTCACCTGTTCCAGGGTAGCACAAGGCTGCCACTGCCCACAGCTCTGGTCTTTGTGTCCTGTCCCAGTTCAGTGTGGCTTGCTGGGTGTCACCAGCTCTGACTACAAATTGCCCAATAGCCATCAGTCCCAGGGGCTGGGTGGCATGGCATTGCAGCAGACAGGGAGGTGGGAGAACTGATAGGGGCAGCTTTGGCAGTGGAGAGGAGCTGGGTGGTGGCACCAGGCTGTGCAGCCAGCATGGGGCTGGAGGGGGAGCAGCTGGACACTCGTGCCAGTGTCACTCCCTGTGGGTGGCAGAGGTCGGCAGCTGGATCGCCTTTAAAGGAAAGGCATTTGCGGTCACCCCATGCTCCCATGTGGGCTGGTCTGTGGGGACACGCAAGCGGCAGAGCCAGGTCCTTGTTCAGCCCACCCTGTGCTGGCTGTGCCATGATGCTGAAGTCACTCCTGTAGGACCAGAAACTAGTCCCCAGGCTGGAGCCCACTTCATATTTTAACCTGTTTTACCTGTGCTTTTCTGCTCACAGGGCTGGAAATCAGGTGTGCTAAAGCCTTTTGTAACTCTCTGTGTAAAATCATAGACATTGGATCATCCCAGTGTCATCTCCGGTGGGTCCAGCAGCCTGGAATTGACACAGGACTTTCCCACCATGAACAAGCCCATCTTTTTCCCAATTCTGCACAAAAGCTGGTCAAGGAGTGGGGTGCCAGAGCACTGCAAGGTGTATAACGTCTTGCTGGCCAAGGAAAACTCTGCAAAAGCAAACCTGTGTAGCAGCTTGGCCGGGAGGCAGGGAGCCACAGCCACTCGCCATCTCCCTGGGAAGACAATTATACATTTCCAATCAACGCACAAATTTGCTGCTGTTACAGAAATGTCAAGCCTCTGCCTTGTGTCTGCTGTTGAAGATGTGGTTCATCCTCCTTCCTGTTCTCCCTGGAGCTCTGCTTTTTTAGCTGGTGACACCTGCCTAGAGCTGTATCCATTAAAAATTCCTAATATAATACAGAGCTGCCCATCCGCCTGAGTGCATGGCAGCAGGAGGGGCACACGCTGTACCTGCGCTTGCTGCTTTCTTAAAGAGCAGAGGGAGCTGTACCTGGGGTTGAAACGCAGCCGGCGCTGGGGTGGAGTGAGGGAACTGCCTGACACTTCCCATCAAAAACCAGTTTAGTACAACTCTTTTAAAAATGCTGTCCAGCTGACATTGCAGGGGGAATGTGGGGGTTGAGTGCAACCGCCCACATTAGATGCTGGCCAGGACACACATCAGCTTAGTCCTGCCTGTCCTGTGGTAGATGCCTTGTCCTGCTGCTCATCCTCATGCTACCCAGCACCAAATTAGCCTGAGGAAATGGGGGCTGAGGGGAGAACTTACCACCCTCTACAGCTACCTGAAAAGAGGTTGTAGTGAGGTGGGTGTTGGTCTCTTTTCCCAAGTAACAGGTGATAGGACATGAAGAAGGGCCTCAAGTTGTGCCAGAGGAGGTTTAGTTTGGATTTTGGGAGGAATTTCTTCATTGAAAGGAGTGTCAAGCAGGTTGCTTGGGGAAGTGGTGGAGTCGCCATCCCTGGAGGTATTTAAAAATACACATAGATGTGGTGCTGAGGGACGTGTTTTAGCAGTAACTTGGCAGTGCTGGGTTAACGGTTGGACTTGATGATCCTAAAGGTCTCTTCCAACGATAGCCGTTCCATTCATAACGATTCTACGACTTGCAAGTGCCTGTGCTTGGAGCACACCACTGGGCTGCTCCCAAACAGCACCTCGCAAACCTGCCACCGGTACCCGGAGCAGGGGTGGACTTGACCCGGGGGGTCTCCGGGGGGTCTCCCACTGGTGCCCCGCAGCCGCTGCGCGATAGAGGGAGTCTGTCCCTTCCCCACCCTCCCGTGGCGTGGCTCGACCGATGAAATCGGGGCCCGCCCGCTGCTTCCCCACCTTGCTCTGAACTTCGCAGTTCTCCAGCAAGAGCCTACGGAGCGGCTGCACCCCGGGGGAACCCGGCAGTGCTCCCCCGGCAGGAGCATCCCGGGCCTGGGAAGGGGTTAACGGCGGGGGCGGAGGTCCCGCACGGCCCTGCACGGCCCTGCCCGCCCCTATTTAAAGCGGCGGCGGTTGCGGGGCGGCTCCGTGCGATGGCGACTCCGCGCCGGCCGAGCGGCGGGGGGCTGCGGCGGGCCCCGCAGGACGGGCGGCTGGAGGAGATCAATAAGGTGGGGCTGGGGCTGCCATCCCCCCCTTGCCTGTGCCCCTCTGGGAGGGGAATCCGGGTGGAGGAGGCAGGCGGTGGTTCGGCGGAGGGGCTGCTCTCCATCCCCTTTGGGGTTTCCCCGGCAGGCAGCTCGTCCCCTTCCAGCGCCCTGCATCCCGGGCAGGTCCCGGAGCTGTGGGTGCTCAGTGGGCGGCTGCCACGAAAGGCCCATGGGGAACGTGGTCCAGCAAGAATAGGAGCTATTGTTCTCCTGGAGGGCTTCAAGCTCCCCCCTGCCTTACCAAGTGCTTCAGTCTCTTCTTCCAGGAGTGAGGAGTCTCGGCTGCTCAGGAGAGCTGGCTCAGGCCTTTCTAGTTCTTAATTGTAGTGGCTGAATGGGAAGCCCAGGACGGTTGGATGTCTCACAAGCCTTGGGCAGGGGGAATGGCAGCTCCTGGATTAGTGCAAAGTACGCTGGGCTTCGTGCCCTTCATGCCAGGGTCAGGCAAGGTCTTCCCCCTGGAGCTTTGAGCTTGCCCTGTCCCTTGCTTGGCATGGCCTGTGGGGCAGCTCTATTGGCATCCCTGCCAGCCAAAAGCAGTTCTGAGAGCGGAAAGAAGATTTTAACCTTGAAATAATCAACCATGGGATTTCTAGGTGGGTTTGGCGGTCACTTGCTGATACAGCCAGAGGCACCTTGGTGTTACAGGTGGAAAAATCAAAGAGCTGCACAAGATGAGATCCTGGAGGAGACGGTGGGCAGTAAAAAGTGCCAATATGTTCTTCCAGTCAGGGGTGAGGCAGTGGAGATGAAGTTTAGGTAGATCACTGGAAAGGGAATTACGTGATTAGAAATCAAGAGGTGCTGCAGGATGAGTGTGGAAAAAGAGGTGCTGTGGAACAAAGTATAGAATAAGAGGAATCAGCTTAAAAAGGAGTCTTTGAAACCTGCTGTTGGAGGGCAGACATGACTCCCTGGGCCATGGAGGTGTGTAGGTGGGTCTAAAGTGTCCCCCACAGCCAAAGCACTATTGACCCTTGGGCTGGGGAGGAAGGGAGTGTGTTGTACCTCTTGCTGCAGCTTCTACAGAGCTGTCCTCCAGCATCACTCAGGCACAGGGTGGATATGTGATCCTTCAGCTGGTGGCAGCTGTAGGCATTGCTGATGTGTCAGTGTTGTACCCCAGGGCTGGGGGCTCTTCTTCCTCCCACGCAGGGAATAGGCTCCTGTCTCTCCCCTAAGTAGCCATCACTTCTGGCAGGCTTTTTCTCTGGGTGAAGTTTGGATGATAAGAACGGAACAAGCTACATCCTGCTAATGGAGGTGGGAGCTGCTTGTTCGTGTTCTTGCTGCCCCTGGGCTGGCTCGACACTGGGAGAAGAGATTTGAGCAGTTAGAAATCAAGCTGGGGATTGCACGGGTAGCAGCTGCCCGTGGATCCTGAGCAGCCGTTGTGCTTTAGCAGCTCTGGGCAGCAAACCCAGCACTGCTGTGCTTCTATTCCTCTGCCAGCTCTGCACGGTGATGGTGGGGGAGTTTGCCGTGAGAGGCCATGCAGCAAAGCGGCTCCCACTTCCCTCTGACACAGCTGATCTTTAAACCTGGGCTGATACTGTGGCTGGAGCCAGGGAGGGGCTTTCCCAGGCTCTGAAAGAGTCCCAGGGCTGCAAATCAGTAAAGTGCTTCTGATAAAACCTATCGGGCCAAATTCTGATCAGACTTAATCTCATTGTCTCATCCTAACAATTAGGTCCCTCCCAGCCCTGTTTTCCTGGCTAATTTCTACTCCAGAGCTCTCAATGGGATAAGGGTCTCTGGCAGGCAGCGTCCTGGGTGAGCACGTGCTGCTGGAGGACAGCTGAGTCCTGCCATTGAATTCTCTCTCCCAGCCTGAAATGCTCCTCTGGGATTCCCTCTTGGCCGTCCCCCCTCATTCTGGGGAACGGTGATCACATTGCTCAGCCTCGTGCATCAAGGTGGCAAGTCTAATCCAGTGCAGATTAATTTCAACCTAGTTTTACCCTGTAATGCTCTGGGCTGCAGGGAAGGAATTCTTTCTGCTGGAGAGCAGGTGCCTGATACTCCATCCAGAGCAGCCACAAGCATCCCTCAGCCCCTTCCCAGCCCATCCACGCAGGGAAGCCGGAGTTAGGTATCTAAACAGCCCGGTGAGAGCTTGACCTGCTGGCTGGAGCTGCCTTTTTTTGGGAGCAAGGAAGGATTTGGCTTTGCTCATGTTGTCTTGCAGGTAGCTGGGACTTGGGTGGCTGAATTTATTGGCTTAGAAAAGTCCCTCTGCCTAAGAAAGGCTGTTCAGGGCAGGAGTGGGGGAGAGGCTGGGGCTTATTAAGCAGTTCTTATTAATAGAACATGCCCCTTAAAATGGGAACTTTAGCGAAGGGCTCTAAGAGGAACTTTAGCCACTCGGGCTGAGTCTGAGTCACTGGCCCTGGGGACTGAATTCCTGTGCGCTATTGTGAGCGTTTGCCTTATCACAGTCAGAGCTGGGCTTGCATACAATGTGGCGGGTGGAATGCCTTTGAAATCTGCCCCCCTGTTGCTTCCTTCAGTCTGGAGCAGAGCTGTGACCCTGGTGGGCTGTCCAGCTCCCCTCCATTGAAAGGCAAGGGGGCTGGATGGCGGGCAGGTGTGCACAGCGTCACCCACCCTGCACCCCGTGGCATGTATCCCTCAGCCACCCTGCGTGGATGTAGCATTTGGTCTTTACCATTTCTTGCTCCTGGAGAAATACAGCGCTCTGCTTTCACATTCCCTGCCCTGCTGGTGGGAGGAAGCTGCCTGCTTTTCCTGCAGGGTGGCAATGAAGCTGTGACCTGGTGTCAGGAGATGCCCCAGCCCTGTTTTGGTTCTCAGTAACGTTTGGCAAGTTCCTTCTAGAGCAGCTCTTCAGTGTTGATGGCAGTAGGTAACACTACTCTGCTCTCTGGTGACTTCTGCTGCTGCCTGAGCCCAGGTCTCAAAGCTGAATCAGGCTCTTTGTGTTGGGCTGGCAAATGATACCCCTGGGTAGAAATAACTGAGATAAATGAAATTGAATTGGCAAAGGAAAGCGAAAGAAGGAACTGGGAACACTGCTTTTCACCACAGTTCTCAATTTGAGTTGGTGTCCATGGTGATAAGGGAAGTCTGTGTAATTCTGGTTTAGTGGGCATGTTCTCAGGTGTCCCATCTGGAGTTTGTGAGATGGGAAGAGGGGATGAAGCTTGCTTCTGTCCTAGTGGGCTTCCTACAAAACCTTAGTTCAGCTGCACAGAAAGGACTTGCCCAAGCGGCAGCTAACTGGCAGTGAAGGCCTGAGGCATTTGGGCTCCTTGGGCAGGTCCAGGCTCCCCTGTTCCAGTGAGGAAGGAGGGAGCCACTGCAGATGTGTGAGCTGGAGGGGACCAGAGGATGTGCTGCAGGGTTAGGGTGGCACAGCTCATCACACCTGGGGATAGCTGGTTTGTCTTCCTTCTGGAAGAAATGAGAACATGCTCTGGAAGCTAAGAGCATTTGGGTTGGTGATGGCTGTGTGGACCTCCTGTGGTGCTGATGCCCTAGTGCCTGCAGGTGGGGCTCCTTTGGGAGATGTGCTCTCATTAATCACAAGCGATGCTGCCCCAGTACTACCAGTTCCAGACATCCTTAGTCTCTTGATGACCCACTCCTGGCATCCTTGTGAGCATTGAGAACGGTGGTGAGGAACACATGCCTCAGTCCTCCATCCAGTCTAACCCCTGGAGGGGCTTTTATCCTGGACAGGCCACGCACAAGCTGTGCAGATGTTAATGATTTCTACACTGAAGAATGTGATGTTGTTGCTGAACACAGACCAAGCCATTAAGCTGTGCTGGGCTCGCTGGAGCTGGGCGGAGTGGGAGGGCAGAGGCAGGAGCGAGACCCTGCTGCTCCCAGCTGTGGGGGGGTGTTGCTGGCAGGGCATAGTGGTGGAGCTGGCTGGGCAAGTTGCGGTCTGTTCTCTTGGGTACCTGAAGGTTTTTGAGGTGGGGTTAGAGGCAAGCAACCAGAACTGACCCAGCATTTCCTCTCCAGCCTGAGCAGGGTATGGGGAAAAATGGATAGACAGTTTGAGAGAGCGGGAGCCCTTTTCCTTCCCCCTTCTCCTCACTTGAATGCATGATGTTCTTCTGCAAACTTTCCCTCTTCTATTTGCTAGCCCTCAGAATTATCCAAGAGTTTGAAATCTCTGAGATCAGAGTGCTTTCCGCAAGGAATGGGAGCCCTTACTGGGAATAGATGCCTGATCTGTGTGCTTAAGCAGAGGTGAGGGGAACCGAAACCTTGGGTGAGCATGAAGAGGGGGTTTCATGCAGTTATTCCAAAAGCACGTGGGGCCTAGTCCCTCCCTCAAGCTGTTGGCTGTAAACCTGAGGCACCAGAGGCATTCCCCTTGCATTGGAATGTTAATGACAAGGTGTGGAGAGATTCAACCCATTTTCAAGTCTCCTGGGGCTGTTGCTCTTATGTGGCTCTCTGGGAGCTGCATAGGTCTTCTGGGTAACGTTGCATTCGTACATGCCCTCTAGGTGTTTTCCTTGATATCTTTAACCTTGGGAATACTCTTTTTTTTTTTCTTTTATTTTGTTTTAGGAATTTCTCTGTGACCCAAAGTTCAGTGATGAAGAAGATCTGGAGAAGAAGTTGGCGGTATTCAAAGGTGAGAACTGGAGGGCTTCCCTGTCCTTTCAGCCTGACTATTTGCTCTGAACAGATTATTTTCCTCGGCACTTGTATTTGGCAGAGGATCTCAGGCTGGTAAGATCCAAGTGACTGAGCTGGGATGGATGCTTCCCTCTGGCTTGTGAGACTTGGTGAAATTCCTCCGAGAGGTGGTTTTCCCACACAAACCTTTGTGCTTCCCCCACTTGCAGGGCAGGGACGTGTCACCCTGCAGACATTCTGCCTGGAGGCTGCTATTACTGCAAAACCTGCTGCGTGGGCAAAACCCAGGGGAGCAGCAAGGAAGGACAGTTTCTGTCTAGATATCTAGACAAGCCAGTGGGTACAGTGGACAATGCAGTAGCTGAAATCTTTTTTTCAGTGAGGAGGTGGACAGCCTCTCACAGAGCAGAGGTCTCGGCTGCTTCCTGAAGGACTTGAGGACTTTCTCTCCCTAAAAGTTTCTTCAGTCTGATCTGGTCTTTCCCGAGCCCCTTGGTACCAGAAGCACAGCAGTAATGTGTCTCTAGTCCTAGCTAAAACCTAACTCCAGTGGGTCAGCAGATCTTAGGGCTTAGGTTTGTCCCATTTGCTGGGATTGCAGATAGAGAAAAAGTCTGGGGTCCTCTGCAGCTTGTCCCCAAAGTGGTTACAGGACAAGATTTGGCAGGGCTGTTTTGGGTGCATCCACTTTCTTTCCAAGCAGTGGCCGAAGGCAGTTGAGGAAACATGCCTTCTGTGTCACAGTGCCCTCAAGGTTTGCCTTCAGCCTGGCTCCAACTAAATAAAACCTGACGTTGCTTCCACTTCAGGCATTGTCTGCTGAGTCCCTCTTGAATTTTGGCTTTGCCATCCAGCATGGATAGAAGCTGGCTGGGGTTTTGTGGTCCCTTACCCTGCTGGGCACAGAGGAGCCTCCTGTGCTTTCCATCCCTTTTCTGTTGCCTTTTCTGTGGCTTTGGCTTTTGGCTGCAGCCCCGCATTATTTTTCCCATCACAATCGGGGCTCTTCAAACATTGCGACTGTCGGTCACAGGCGCAGAATTCCCTGTAACGATTGCCTTTGGCATCTCCTCCTGCTGCCTCGTGAGTTTGCCTCCGTGGCCTGTCCCACTCTCCAACGCCTCCTCTGGCTCCTCCAACAATTGACTCATTGTGTGATGATGGGGGGAGCGTTTCTTCTCTGCCGTCCTTCCCACTGCCCTCCTCAGCGTTGGTGTAAATGTGTTTGTGAGGGGGGACAGGCCACGAATGGTTTTGTCCCACCACATCCCTGCAGCTGGGATGGGAGGGAGAGATGAATGTGTGAGCGGAGGCTCAGAGCACGGTGATGTAAAGCTGCCTGTGTTCTCTGTGCGTTTGGCTAAGCGTCAGCTGAGAAGAAAAGAAAACATGTGCTGGGCATGGACACAGCGGAGCAGGGTGTGTGTCCCCAAGCACACGCCGGGGTGCCCGACCCCTGCCCAGGGAGGTGGTTCATTTGCACAAGGTCTTTATGGTGGGGCAGAGTGTGGGGAAAGCCAGTTCCACATCAAGCATCACTTTGGCCCCTAAGCACATGTGTGACAGCCCCAAATTCATCCAGGATTGGTTGCTTAGCGCTCAATGGGAGACATTTATTCCTGCCTGAAGCATGAACAGCTTCAGCTTGTGTCTGGTACTCCCGTAGATCCATCCCAGTCAGCTCATGATGGTCATGATCCACCAGCTAAAACCCAGGTGAAGATATTCCAAGCTATTCCTCTGCCTCCTGCCTGGAGCTGCCCATCAGTCCAGTTAACCCAGCACCTTCCTGCAGAAGCTCAGGTTCTGGGAAGGCTCCGATGTGTGAAATATCCCCTTTTCCCTTTGGCTCCTTGAATTAGCCTGCCACTTCTCTGTTCATGCTCATCTGCTTGCCGGTGTCCCAGAAGCAGAGGCAAAAGGTCTTTTCCCTTGGAGGAAAGGAGCAGTCTGGGAGCTCTGACTTAATTTGTGTCCTCTGAGGCTTTTCTGGGGAGTGAGTGGTAACTGCAGGGCAAGTGGAGATTTCTCCAGCTCAGCATGGATGGACGGTGGCAGCAGGCATCTTGCTCTTCTCATTTAGCAGAACTTGAGATGATGGGGGGCCCCCTGCGGCGCTAGGAGCTGTATTGTCTGTAAGACAGACAAATCCTTGCCTGAAGAGCTTAAAGTCTAAATGGAGAACAGCTAGCAAAGGGGGGTGGGGAGTAGGAAGCACACAGGTATGCTGTTCCAAAGGTCAGAAGCAGCACAGGGCTGAAATCCTGATTTTTCTAACTCAAGTCAGTGTTCTGTCTGTTACAGCATGCCAGCTTTTACCCTGTAAAGCAAACCAGACCTTCTCAAGCAAGCTTTGCCTTTCTCTGAGGATGCTGGAGTTGCCTGATTGAGCAATGTTTGACAGCAGGCTGGAAGGGCAAACAACCTGTTCCAGCATAGCTGATCCTGGGCATGTTCTTGGCTTCACCCTCTCGATGTGGTCCTTGAGCATCTCTGCTGGCAGGTGCTGCTCTGGGAGCACAGCACAGCATTGGGAGGACCGTAAAGTCTGTCCTTTGCTATTGGAGGCAACCACGTCATTTAATCCCCCTCCTAATCCGATCAAACTTCATCTTGGGAGTGCTCAGGGGTTTGTTTTCCTTGCTACTCCTTTTGGGAGGCTGTTCCACAGCTTTTGTTTTTCTGGCTGGAAACCTTTTAATGCTACTCACAGCTAGCTGATACCTTGTTCTCATGCCAGTGTTTTCCTTCAGCTTAAATGAAAAGCAGCCACAATTAAAGAGCACTTAACTCTAGAGCCCTGGAATTGAGATAAGGGTGCTAAAAACGGGTCTTGAGATGGTCTCCCTCTCTGAACTGTTTGTGTTCAGCGCTATAGCAATAGTTACAGCATTAGGGGATAACCTAATCTTTTATTTCGATTGCCTGAGTGGGCAACGTTCCAAAGCCCTGCACACCCCCTGCTCTAGTGTCCTGCTAACTTGCTTCTGTGTCTTTTCCAGAGAAGTATATGGAGTTTGACCTGAACAATCAAGGCGAGATTGGTGAGTGACTCAGGGATGCTGGTGCGGGGCTGGAAGAGCAACCGCCTGCTGAGGCGATGTCTGCTGCTATATCTGCTGCTTCCCTTTGCACTCCTGTTGCTGGGGAGGAAAACCCGTGCACTGCTTCTGTCCCCAGCCTTGCCTGGTTCTTAATCCCCAGCCAGGGGCTTCCTTGGCTCTCCAGCTCCTGCCTCTCAGTCTCCCCCCACCTGCTTCAAGATCTAAGTTCTTCACAGTCCTGTTCTCTCGAGTCTCTGCTTAGCTCTTCCACTTCTTTCTGCTCTAAATGATTTTTTTTTTTTTCCCTTCTCTCTGTTTCTCCAGCATTTCCAGAGCTGGGAAGCTGCAGGGCTTGGACAATCCTAGGTTTTTCCTGGCTTGAGGCAGAAGCTGTATAAAACCATGAGCACTTGTAGTGCAGAGAGGCTCTTTACTTTGCTGGGAGGGGAGCAGAGGGAAGCAGGGGACTTGGGTGTGAGCCTGGCTCAGCTGAGCAGCCCTGGTTTGGGCCCAGAAAGCACCAGTTACATAAAGATCCAGCCTTCTCCAGCCCTGAAGTGGAATCGCTCTCATGCTGCGCCTTTCCAGGAGGCTGCTGCCTCACTCCCCCTCCTCCACCAGTCCTCGAGCCAAAGTAAAGCCTGCGGGGAGCTGGAGGGGGCCTGACTCAGGGCTGCACTGCCTTTCCCGGGAGGGAAGGGGCCACAGGTCTCAGCAGGCAGCAGAGCAATGGAAGGAAATGGCCTGTGGCGATGGGCAGGGGCACCCGCTCCCCACAGACTGTTTGTCTCCAGCTTTAACCCTGGTGTTGCCTCCATCCTCCCGGTCTCTGTGATTTTTGGCACCATGCTCTGAGCTAAAGAGCAGTGTCCCCACGTGTCTCTGAAGCGCTTGGAGAGTTGTCCCCCTTCTGCGTGTCTGGTGCTTTTATCTTGAGCTGCACAAATGATGCTCTGTGCTGGGCAGCACGGCGGCAGCTGTACTGGAAGGCTCCTCTTGGCTTTCAGCAACAGTTTAGTGCTGTCAGTCTTGGGGTCTGCAGGTGAGGTGGTGTGAGCTGGGAACTCATGCCTGTGTCCTTGGAGCTGCTCTGTGCTCAGTATGGTCACCTCTTGACAGCACTGATTGCCTTGCTCTTGCAGATTTGATGTCCGTCAAAAGGATGATGGAGAAGATGGGGGCCCCGAAGACCCACCTAGAACTGAAGAAGATGATCTCCGAGGTGACGGGAGGGGTTAGTGAGACCATCTCATACCAGGACTTTGTCAACGTGATGCTTGGGAAACGCTCTGCTGTGCTTAAACTGTGAGTGTCCCTGGGCAGGAGCTGGGGAGATATGGGACCTGAGCTGGTGGTGTGTTGGAGGAGTCAGTGGGGCGTGTGTGCAGAAGCTGTTCTGGAAGTGGAGCTGTGGCTGCTTGGTGTGAAGGGGGAGTTTGTGAAGAGACATGAGGGGGTGTATAAGCTTATCTGGGCTGAGCAGTGGGGAGAGCTGCCAGCGGAGCTGCCAGCTGTGTGTTAGCACCATGTGCTCCGAGCAGAGCCATGCTCCCCCCTTTCCCCTGAGGGGGTAGAGGCACTCAGCACCACGGGGTGGCTTCCCGTCTCTTCCCTGTGGCTCCTGCTGGTTTTGGGGACAAAGGCACTTCCTCTGTAAATGGTGGCAGGACTTGAACAGTAAGCGATGGTCCTGCCAACACCAGTTGGCCATTTCCCTCAGGATGCTCCCTCGCTGCCTGATTTCAGAGAGATGGGCAGTAGACTGAGACGGGACACATGCTTGAAACAGCTGGCCTGTTCTGGGAGAGGTTTTCTGTGGTACAGGCTGCCAGCACTAGCCTCCCACGGCCCCTTCTGCCCTCTCGACAGGGCTCTGAAAGTCCTGCTGTAACAAATGGCTTCTGAACACTTGCTTGGCTCCATCTCCACCCCATTGAAGCCTGGCTTTTCCTTTCACAGTCACACAGGCTGTCCCTGCTTTTGTGTCTAGCCACCATGAATAGGAGCGGCTCCTCTCCATCCCCCTTACCCCTTTCTGAAGGCAGCTTTAGAAGCACAGCCAGCTTTCAGGGCAGGTTGGGGGAAAGATTGTGGTCCCTCTAAGCTGGTATGTGCTCGCTAGCAATAAGTCCCACCTCTCCCCACCACGTGCCCAGTGCCTGCCTGTTGAGATGCTCCTCTTCCAAGCACACACAGACTTCTGACATCCCCGTTCCTCCTTTCTTTCTCCACAGAAGCAGGCTGAGCCTGCAGTCTGTCCTGTATCTTCCATCCTTCCTCCCAGCTGCAGCAGCTTTCACAGATGGGTCCCTTCTCTTGCTAACAGACGCCCCATTGTCTGTTGGACTCTTTGGAGCAGGAGCAGAAATGTAAAACTCATCCCAAGAGCAGTGCAGTCCTTTGATCCAGCGTGGCAGCTGGCATTCCCTGCGTAGCTGCAATCCTCAGGGAGGAAGACAGTGCTGGTGGTTGCAAAATGCTTGGGATTCCTCTAGTCAGTGCTTTGCTCCTTGTCTCTGCCCTCTTCCACGCCTGTAAGAGCTGTCGCTTGCTTGATGTTGGCTTTTGAATGTTCTGCTCTGTGCTTATGTACAAGGTGGGCCAGGGTTGATATTTGCTTTTATGCATCAGGAGCATTTGGCATGCAGTGTGTGCCCAGGGGATTTCGGAAGTGGCTGTCTAAATAAAACGTGCTAATCCTCTGGGCTCTGAGAGGAAAACCAGCAGAGGCTTTGGGAACCCGCTCCTGGAAGCTGCTGGAAAAGCAGAGCTGCTGCCAGGCTGGCAGCACTGCCCTCTCTTGGCTTTCCTTCCTCTGTTAACTGTCGGGTGCCCTTTGCATAGAAGGCAGATGCTATTTTTCAGCTGATAAAATAATCCCTCCCCCCAGTGATGGATAAAGACGTACCCAATTTTCTCATTGCTACTGTCTGTTGTGTTTTGCAGGGTCATGATGTTTGAAGGAAAAGCCAATGAAAGCAACCCAAAACCTTCTGGTCCGCCTCCAGAGAGAGACATAGCCAGCCTCCCTTGAAGAGGACAGGCTGAAATGTTGGCACTGTTTGCTTTGCTGGTCTGTAACAGAGGTTACCTGTGCTTTGTTACTCTTTACTGTGGACAGTCCTAGTTTTCAACTAACCTGCCTTAGAGGAACAGCAAGGGAAGCTGGAGACGCCCAGCTTGTGTCTTTCTGCTGCATCCCTTAGCCAACTTGATTTGTTAGAGCCTGTAGCACCAAGTGTAATGTGAGACCAAAAAAAAAAAAAAAGTCCTGTGATTTTTACTCTTTCCTCTACCCTTCCTGCCTCTCTCAGACAAGGAGCTACTTTCCTCCCAGTGTGTGGATTCAGAGCTGTGCTTGTGACGACAGGTTCCTAAAGGGCCTTGCTGCCAGACATCGAGCACTTTTCTAGCAAAGCCCCTAATAGAGGCTTCATGGGTGCAAAGAAATAAGTGCCTTCTCTGCTTCGTCCTACACTTCCTGACTTTGGACTAGTTCTTCCCCTCCTGACCTCACCAAAACACCAGTCAGGCTCCTACCTCTGTTGCCTAGTGACCTGCTGGGTGAACATGGGAAGGTGTGAGGCCACCAGAGGTCTGCCACAGGACCTTTAAGCTTGGAGGTGGGTATGGCCGACTGTGGGACAGCTTCTGTCTGCTCTGTGGGTTCATCCTGCAGCTAGATCTTGGTGGGTCCAAGTGAGGATGATTAAAGCTGCCTTAGGGGCCTGTTTCCTGGGAAATCTCTACTTGGATCTCATCAGGAGGCCAACCTCTGAATGGGTGGTTGTCTCTCCTGCCCACCAAGTGTAGGAACAGCCCTGCTGTTTGGCCTGTGCAACCCCCTAAGAAGGTGTAGGGAAAAGTCAACCTTCAGGTGAAAGGAAGCTGGGTGACTAACCCCTGCCAGACCAGTTGCAGATGAGGATCTGTCCTCACGCCGCTGCTCTGTCCCTCTGATTTGTCCAGACCTCCCTGTACATGTTTCAGCTTGGTCCCTGGGGCCATCGGGTGTGTTTCCCTGATAGATGAGCCCTCAAGTCTGCAAAATAAGAACGGCTGTACATGCAGAGTACGAGCTGGGGTCCAGATGTAGCTGGGACTTTGCTATCCACACTCTGGTTACTGGAGGGGTTCTCGCTCTACACACAATTTCTGGAATCCAGATGTTTGCTCTTTGCCCTTTCCCTAATCTTTTCTTAAATGTTCTTGGCAGCTTTTAATTATTTTTTTTTTAAAATCACAGTTTAATAAATAATTTTTTAAAGGAAATACAGATGATTAACTCTGCTAGGCTGATTGTTCCTGCCAAAGGCTGCACTTTTAAAAAAAAAATTAAAGAAAAACAACAAACCAACATTCTGACTACTGTTTGCATGAAAACCAAAACTGTAATGGAGAGGAAAAATTATAAGCAAAAGCAGTCCTAGTCTACTTCAAGGACTGAAAATAAATCTTCTGAAGCTATACTGTTGCCAGTGTATTTAGTTTAGCTCCTCTGAAGCTGGGTGCGTGTGACTGGTTGCAGATTAAGTGAGCTGGTCTCCAAGTCTGTTAATATAAACCCTTAAATAGATCCTGGAGATAGCTTTGGACTGCCTTGATCTGATATTTATCTGGAGTAACTGACCGAATGCCATGGAGTTTGTGTAATGAAATGCAGAGGTCGCCTCCTGAAAGCTGTCTTTATTTTTTTTCCCCCCTGTTCTAAGGAATAACTAGTTTATCAAGAGCAGGCACTTGTAATGCTTCTCTTGAAAAAGGTTGCTTGGTTTTGTGTTGTGTTTCTTGGTTTTGTTTTTTTTAACCTCTTTGCTCCTGAAGCAAATGCCTAAGGTTCTTGTCTGATGTACCAAAATGGAGACCAGGCTTCCCGGGGGAATGACTGGGTACGCTTTTTCTGTGTTCCTCAAAAGGACAAAATTGCCCTTAGATCAGAGCCCTCTGTCTGCCTTCTGCTGCATGTTAGCCTCTGGGAATGCACCTGCTTTTCTGGCTGTGTGTGTTAAAGCTGTTGTTCAGTTAGAAAATAAAGGGAATGTATTCCATGAGGGAAACTTGGATGTGGTTTCCACAGTTCAGATGACTGCCCAAAGCTATGTGGAAATCCTTGTCCTTCTGGTCCTGGAAAAGAGCATCACAACCTGCTAGAGCTGGAAACAGCCTTTCTCAAGGTGTCCTTGTCCCACCAGCGCTAAGTGCTAAGGTGATTCACCTCCTGTGCTGGCACTCTGAGGGCGGGCTGAACTCCTGAATCTGAGGCAGGAGGGAAGAAGGGAAGAGGAGGAGCGGCTGCGGGAACTGTGGTTGTTCTGCCTGGAGAAAAGAAGGCTGAGGAGAGACCTTATTGATCTCTGTGACTACCTTAGAGTGTAGAGAGGTGGGGGTTGGTCTCTTCTTCAAGTCATAGGTGACAGGACAAGAGGACATGGTCTCAAGTTGCATCAGGGCAGGTTCGGATTGGATACTAGGAAAAATTTGGATGTTAGGAAAACCTTTTACACTGAAAGGGTTATTAAGCCTTGGAATGGGCTGCCCTGGGAAGTGGTTGAGGCACCATCCCTGGAGGGATTTAAAAGCTGGGTTGCCAGTGTGCTTGGTGACATGGTTTAATGATGGTTTTTATCAGAGTTCAGTTGATTGTTGGACTGGATGATCTTAAAGGTCCCTTCCAACCCAGCCAATTCTATGAAACTCAGATCCTGCTGAGAAAACACACTCTGCTTTTGTGGGGCTGTGGAGCACAGCAAGGCCGTCACTGCTCACAGATCTTCTATGCCGCAGCTCACCCAGAGGCCCTGAGCATTGGAGCCAGTGCTCCCACTGCAGCCTGTGCTAAGGGAATGGGGTTTGCTTGGAGCTGCGGTGACACTGGACCTCTGCTGTGGAGACAGCACCGAAGTTTCCCCTTACCGAAGGCTGAGGGACAGGGCGGAGCGGGAGGGCTGCCTCCCAGGCCCGGCCCCACCGCGGCCTGTCCCCCTCAGGGCCTCCAGCTACAGCCCCACGGGGCTGGACCTCCCCCGGCCGGCGAAAGAGCGGCCTGCAACACCCACCGCGACCGCGACAGGCCCCTCCTCGGCATATAATGGTGGAAAAAAGTGTTTATTACACACAGCTGGTTGCTCGGCCTCGCCAGGATACCCTGCGGACGCCTGGAGGACTCCAGGCCGCCGCGCAGCAGCGAGAGTCGGGGCTAGAGCGGCCCCGCCGGAAGCGGAAGTGAGAGCGGCGGCGGGCGCGCGGGGGTTTCCTGGCGGTGCGCAGGGCTGCGGGGACAGCGGGGACCCCGCGCCGCCATGGGGGACGACATGGACGTGATCCCGGAACGGGAGATGAAGGTGAGGGGCCAGGGGAGAGCAGGAGAACTCTGAGGAGCCAGCCCGCGGTGGAAGGGGTTGGCCTGGGGCAGTGGGGCCGGGGGGTTGACAGGCCGTTTGGGTGTTGGTTTGGGCCCTGAGGGGGCGGCAGGCCGTGGTGGTGGGGGGGGTCTCGACCCGGGCCGTGAGGGGAAGGGGGCTTGGGGAGGGCCTGGCCTGGGCTGTGGGGGGTGGTAGGCTACGGGGGGGACTTGACGTGGAGCGTAGGGCTGTCAGGCAGGTGTGGGGTGGTGGCAGGGAGGGGCTGGCATGGCCTGTGGTGGAGAGCAGCCTTGGTAACGCCTGGGAGAGGAAAGGCAGAAAGCGAGAGTTGGAGGAACCTTATTTTGGGGGGCTCCTGGCAGCGTGCCTTGTGCTGGGAGTCTCCTGCTTTTGGGAGCAGCATGTGTGGTTGTCTCCCGTTGGACAGCGTAAACTGGAGTCTCGCTATGTCTCCCCCGGTGTTACTGTGGGGCTGTATAAGCAAGGACGTGGAGGGACAGATTCCTGAAGCCCACCTAGATCTTTGTGCAGCTGCTTTCTGTTCAGAAACAAGGGAGCTGGGCTGTTTGTTTTGCAGAAGTTCCTGAGTCTCTGCAGCCTCCTCAGGTTGCAGGAATGTACTAACTCAGTGCTTTGGCAATAATTTGGAAATAAAACTCGGATGCCTTATTTGAGTTCCTGGCATTAGGTCCAGCGCTTGGTTCAGAGTTGGTAAGAGAGGCTCATTCCTAAGGGGAACCACAGGTTTTGTGTGGCAATAGTGCAACTGTTGTTTCTTAATTTAGTTTGTGGGTTTTGCAGTTTTTCTCTCTCACACTGTTTTCATCTTCCTCCTTTTTCAAATTATTAGAGAAACAAATGTAAAAAAAAAAAAAGTCTGATTATATGAATAATCAGGGCTGGGTGGAAGGAATAACCGATTCTGTTCTGTTTGTCATAAATTACAAGAGCAAACAGAGATGCTTCTAAGCAGATGTATGCTTTGTAGCTTTGTGGCAACAAGTTCTGTTCAATCATATTGTATCTCTGCCTTGTTCCCTTTAATTTGATTTTCTTCTGTATCTGTTGACTAGTTTTGGTGTGTTTGTGAAAAGGCTAGATGTTTTGGACACATTCAGCTCCTATAGGTTCTAAAACCATAGATGCTGAGCAGAGGAGAGATTCAGCCAGTGGAGAAGATGTGGTTTGATCTCAGTCTTCCTTAGACGAGACAGAAAATGTGATTGGATGGCCAGTGACAGCACGGGTGTGGGCTCTGCCTTGGCAGCTGTTTTGCAGCTCTTGTGGAAAGCCTTTTCATCTTATCAGTTAGAGAAACTGAAGTAAACTAAACCAAACTTTACCGGCATATGTATAAGCTGCTTCCCAACTCTCTTAAAACAGGATTTTCAGTTCAGAGCACTAAAGAAGGTCCGCATCTTTGATGCTCCAGATGATCTTCCCAAAGAGCGCTCCAGTCTCCTTGCAGTCTCTAACAAATACGGGCTGGTCTTTGCTGGTGGAGGAACCAGCCTGCAGATCTTCCACACGAGAAATCTTCTCATGCAAAACCAGCTGGGAGAAGATCCCAATAAAATTGGTAAGGCATATTTATATCTCATGGTCTTTGCAGAGGTAGCTTTATATGGTGTTTTATGATATGGAGCTCTTGGCTTCTGACAGAGTCCTTGTCATGCTCTTTTGAGCATTTGAAATTGCCACATTTTTTGATGTGAGAAGGCAGGAACAATATTTACTGTACCTTTAGCTGAAATGGGGTCAGGAACATGTCACCAGGATGCTATGTGCTGGCTTCTGCTCAAGTGTCAGTCAGGTTTGGGCACCTGTGTTCACTGCTGTACAGTGAGGTTGATTTTTCCTACACCTCTCCTTGCAGCCCTGCGCTTTGGGCTCTGAACCTGTGCTTGTATCAGGGATGTGTGTGAGTGGAGGGACAGACTCTTGAGACTGTATTAATAGAGATGAAGGAGTTTGCTGTCACAGTTTTTCTGTGTCAGCTTTGACAGCTCCTGTTAATAGGACTAGTGATTTTTGCAGAAACTTGTTCTAATGGGATTGTTTTACAAGACCAGTTCTTGCTATTTAAATTTGCCCCCTTTGTTTCCTTTTGTGTTTTAAGTGGAAAATGTTCAGAGTACTTTAGTTCCCATGAAGTTTCCTGTGCAACATCTGGCTCTGAGCTGTGATAATCTCACACTGTCTGTCTGCATGATGTCCAGTGAGATTGGTTCCTTCATTGGCTTTTTTGATGTCCGCACATTTTTAAATCAGGTAAAGCATATGCAAAGTGTTCTTTTAGTATTTTTTTTTCCAAGTTGGTGGAGAGGCATGCCTTGGGTGGGATTTTTGTGTCTCTCTATGGGACGTGTCTTCCAAAGGATTTGTTCTGTAAACTCAAAATCTTCTTGTTTTTATCAGTTATTTAATTATGGGAAGGTCAAAATAGCTTTGGATTATAACTTTGGGAGAACTTGAGTTTGTGCTCAGCTTCAACTGTCTCATGTATTTGTCTTTCCTAAAAGGCAAAACAGCAGAAACGTGCATTTGCTTATCACAAACTGGCCAAGGACTCGGGCAGCACAGCAATGGTCAATGACCTGAAGTGGAACCCCACCAGTCCCACCATGGTGGCCATCTGCCTCTCGGATGGCAGCATCTCTGTCCTGCAGGTCACGGACTCTGTGAAAGTGTATGCCACGCTGCCCTCCTCTGTCGCTGTCACATCTGGTGAGTGGCAGCCTTACAGTAAGAGTCATCATCTGTTGGTTTTTGACCTGTGCAGTCTTGCTTTGTCTGTGACTGGGTGACTCCCTGTTTAATTCAGATTCGTGTTTCTTTGCAGGGGAAAAAGATGGGGTCTTAAATTTATTGGCCCTGCTTTTGTGGGCCCTTGTAACTCTCCATTTCCTTAGTCCTCATGAAGTTCTCTTTTTTTTCTTGTTCTTTTTTACTTAGTGTGTTGGAGCCCGAAGGGAAAACAGCTGGCTGTAGGGAGGCAAAATGGCACAGTCGTGCAGTATCTGCCTGTAAGTATTGTTGCTGGTAAGACCTTATGTCTGTTCTCTAGTTTGTAATATACTTTATTTCCTTTGCATCACAAGCTACAGAATCTGGGCAAGTAGTGCATGGTGTGAGCCATCTGAAGCTGCCCAAGTGCTTCAGTAATATTAGTGTCTTAGACCAATGCTGGTTTAGTTTAAGGTCTGCACCTGCCACTTAAATAACATGATTTCAGGGTGGCACATGATGACTATTAAAGGGTGGGTGAGTTGCTCTAAACCACTGCTCTGGGCTTTCTGCAAAACTTGCAGTTGGCTTTGTTTGATGTCTTTTTCTTTGTATTTAAGAGTAGTTTTATTTGCAGAGTCTGCAGGAGAAGAAAGTAATCCCTTGTCCTCCCTTTTATGACTCTGACAATCCAGTTAAAGGTACGTTGTCATCTTTTTAACTTGTTTACTCCTGGAAAATACTTTTCCTCATGCCTCCTCCTGGCATTTTGAGTAATAGTAGCTGTATACCACACTGGTTATATAATTACAGAGGGATTTTTAATTATTTTGAAAAAAATAGTTACATACTTTACCTCTGGGTTGTGTAGAAAAATTACCAGTTGGCTTGAGTCCTTGCCTATTTCCAGAATATTTTAAGTGTGAATTCTAAAAGCTATTTTTTTGCTCACCAGTGTGATAGACAGTATTGTCACAAGTGAAGTCCCTTTAGCATGAAGATTTCTGGATATAAACATCATTCTCATGTTCTGTGTGGGTTTCATCTCGTCGTTTTTACTCTTCAATTAAATGTCAAAGAAGTGTTTCTGCTTTTATAAACTTACATTTGAGTATGCCAGAGCGTCATCCGTATTTGGAAATGCTGGTGTTGTCATCAAGCAAATCAAGCTGAATCTTTTGGTTTGTGTTTGAAATTTCCAGGATCAAATAGTTTTTCCCCTAACAAGACTGCTGTTCTGCAGGCAGATCATTGAAATTCTTTATCTTGGTAGTTTAGAAGTTAGTGAGTGCTTCCTTGTGTGTATTTTTGTAATTTATGTGCCGTGCACAGTTGAAATCAAGATACCAGAAAATATCATTCTGAAGTTTTTCTCATTGAGGTATTTGTTCCCTTCTCTTTCAGTTTTGGATGTGCTGTGGATTGGCACCTATGTCTTTACTATTGTGTATGCAGCGGCTGATGGGACACTGGAAACAGCTCCAGAAGTGGTCATAGCCATATTGCCTGTAAGTGCCAGCCAGTCATGGTGACAGAAACGTATGTGACTTATTTTTTGACTAGTTTGTTACAGTGGCAAGTTGCTTTTATTATTCACTTTGGCATCATGTGGAGTTTGAGTTTAGTACTACTGTAAATCATAGTTTTGGGGTTGGGGAAGAATGAGTGGAGGAAGCAGTATCCACTTGAAAACCAAAGAGTAACCTGCTCTCTGCTGAGATCAAATTATGACATAAAGACTTTCAGCCTCTGAAGTAAACACCTGGGAAGAAAACATTACTTGATGTAGAGTCCTGATATATTTTTCTTTGTTTAGGTTAGGGAGGCTTTTAGGTCTGATGGTAGCTCTTACTTAGTATCAGGTTATTTATTTCTAGGGGAGGTTGTGGTATCTAAACTTCCTGGTATCCTCTTTCTTGTCTCTTTATCTTTTGGAGGGGGGTTTTGGTTTGTTTGCTTTGTTATTTGTTTTTCAAGTACTCTCGTGATGCTTATTCTTTCTTGAAGTATGTGGCAATTGTTGCTGTACCCCGATGCAGTCGTGTTTATGGGAGGTTACTTGATTTCTGCTTTGGATGGTAAATTAGCCATGTTGACCTTACAGAAAAAGGAAGAGAAGCAACCAGAGAAGTTTGTGAATTTCATGGAGCCTTGCTACGGGAGCTGCACAGAGAGACAGCATCATTACTTTCTCAACTATGTTGAAGAATGGTAAGTGTCAGGAATCATGGCAAAGGCTTTCCCTTGTTATTCATGTCTGAGTAATCAATGGTCTCTCCTTTTGTAAAGTATAAAATACCTGAATACAAGACAAACAAAATTGTCATTTTGAAAATGCTTTGTGTAAGTACAGCTAATTTCTCCTACATGATTTATCTCCATGCCAACATACTCATTTGTCTGGTGAGAATACTGTTTAAAATCTGTCACAACAATTTCCCTTGAGATGGTGAGGCATAGGTTGGGTAAAGCATGACCTTTTGTCTCGCTTAAGTGTGTATCTGTGTGAAGAAGCTGCTCCTGACTTTGCAGCTGCCTGACTTGGACCGTCGTTATTTATGATGATACAATGGCTGTCGAATCACTGGCTGGCAAAGGGTTTCAGCCCCCGGGGACTAGTTTTAAATTAGAAAAAGTTCTACAGTGATGTAGCAAGTCATGTTTCCTCATTGAAAGAAGTCAGTTTGATGCTGTTATAACTGTATTCCTAGTTACCAGTTTGTATAGATGATAACGAATTGTGGAACTGGGGACCTTGCTGTGAATTGTCATGTTGTTTTTAACCTATTTGTGTCCATGCTTACAGGGATCTAGTTCTGGCAGCTTCAGCAGCTTCCACAGAAGTCAGCATTCTTGCCAGGCAAGGGGGTCAGGTAATATTTTTGTTCCTGTTGTATTTGTGCATGTGTGTCTCCTTTCTGGAAAGTCTAAGCAGGCATTACCAATCTAAGACCTAGAATACAATGAGATGGTATGTTTTTAAAAAGCAACCCAAAACCAAACTCCTCTGTTTTTAAGTTTGAATTATTCAGAATCTTAGGATAAATGTAATTCTTAGATGAACGAGAAATTCTGAGTGACACAGAAGAGAAAGGATAAATGGAAACACAGTATGTTGTGAACCAAGTACAAGACTATTTTTCACGATTTGCTTGGGTGTCTGAAAATTTGGTCAAGCTCACTATAACAACGTGATTCATGTGAGATCATCAGTTGAAGTTAGACATTAAAACTGATTGATCTGAACTCTGACGTGCAATGGTGTGTGAGAAGTCACACACAACTCTGTGAAGGACTTGGTTACATCTGGCATTTGTTAATCCGTCAAATTCAAGAGGATGCTCTCTAGCTTTTTTTGTAGCCATATCTTTCAGTTGTAGAGTTCTGAAAAAGACTGATCACAGGAAAGCAGTAGTCAAAATAATGATCTTACTTTTTGCAGAACTGGGAATCGTGGGTTTTGGAGGACTCCAGCAGGGCAGAACTTCCTGTGACAGATAAAAGCGATGACACTCTGCCTGTTGGTGTTGCTGTGGACTACACCAGTAACATGCCTATCCCCATCAGTAAGTCTTGTTATTCTTTCTTGTGGAGTAGTCCAATAGTAGCAATATTTGAGAGATTTTCGAGGGGCAGCCTGGTTCTCAGGGTTTTAGGAGGTTGTTGTGAAAGGGAGACTGACACAGGGAATGCATTCTGCCTTTTTATAACAAGCCCACTGCACATGGGGGCTTACTTCTGTGTAAGGATTCAAATGGGAAAGTGTTAAATCCAGTTCTTCCTCAAAGCTTTCATCAGCCTGGGATACTACACAGACATGGCAAACAAAGCCCCTGATTTATGTCTGTTTCACAGAGCCAGGATAACGACGAGTTTAAAGGAGTCATATTCTAACACCAGGGATTTTGGACTGCCTGTGAGGTTTTCTGTTTTCTTGTAGCTTACATCGTTTTGCAGAACTGTTGTGTACAAAGTACATTTGCACTGATCTAAAGGAAAAGTGGGTTAGTTTCAAAGCCAGAAAAAGCAAAGATCATTGAGGTGAATGCCTGGGTTTTAATTCTGTGTTAAAGCACAGGGCCTGTACTGACTGAACCCTGCTGTGCTCTACATCCAGCCAGCTCCATTATTGCTGTACCTTCTGCGCTGCCCGAAGGCTCTTCAAAGCACCTTGTCAGAGGCAGAAGCTGAAGATTCATCTGAGCTATTGTGTTGTCCCATAGTGAATTCTGAATAGTCTCCCTTGAAACCCAGAGACAGATTGAAATAGAGATGCCTTCAGGCAGAGTAGAAGGTTCTGCAGTCAAGGGTTACTGAAGAGCACAGGAGGGTGCCGATTAACTGAGAACTTTACCTGAATGAAAACCTACAGAAGGGAATTGAGGTCAAACTTTGTACTTGAATGTAAAATTGATTTTGAAGTGTTTTCTCCGTTAATCTGTACAGTTACTGGATTAAGGAATCTGTCAGAACTGCTTTTTCTAAGCCCAGGTTGTGCTGCCTTAGAGTTTTTAGAAAAGTTTTTTGAGAAGCTTTTTGCTAACACATTGTCTGTGTTCTCACAGAGGGCAATCAGCTTGGTTTTGGCTGCACTTTAATTGGCTTTGCAGTTCACAATATATTTGGATTGCAGAGAAATCTTGTTTGTCCTGGAGCTTGTTCCCATGTGGAAGCTGTCCTTACCTGGCATGCTTTTCCTGAGGAACCAAACATGACCATCTGCTGCACTGCCCAACAAACAAAGCACAACGAAGTTGATTATGGCAAATTTTTCCTGCATCCTGGATTAGTTGTGTTTTTTTTTCTTTTTAATATTTAATTAAGCACAGTTAAACCATTATAGACATTATTTTTAGAAATATAGGTGGTGGTTTGGGGCCTTTAGCTCCGCTGAGAATATTTGAACTGAAGCAGACTCTAGGCTCAAAGCTGCAGCTGCACAAAACTCAAGTTTTTTATATCGGAAGTTCAGATAGTCAGGATGTTTGTTTGATGTTGGCTATCTTTAAAGTTAAAAAGCTTCCTATCTAGCCATTCTCTTTTGTACTGTATGTGTGTGAATGTTAATGATGTGATGGGACCCAATGGAATATAGGGATTGCTGAAAGGCAGAGGGTCGAAGGAGGGGGCAGCATATAGGTGAAGTAAAAAGACTGATTCGAAATACAGAAAGGCTTGGCGAAGGAACTCGTGGGTGAAAGTTGGGCTTTGTCATTCAGGAGATGACATTTGATTGTTAAAATAACTCTTCATCTATGAATTTATGAAACATGAAGTCAGAAATAGGGAGGAATGAAGGAGAAAAAGAATTGAGCGTTCATGGAGAAGCAAGGCAACAAAGATGCAAGTGAAAGCAAGACGGGGGAGATGTAAGGAATATAATGCTCAGCAAGTCACATGAAGGTGCCAGTGCCGGTAGGAACAAAACAGGAAACTTTTGCTGCAGGACTGATACATGTGGTCTCTGACAGGTGATGAGAAGACCCTTGCTCCAGCTCCAGTTCTGATCTTGCTCTCTACGGATGGTGTGCTCTGCCCATTTTATATGATCAATCAAAACCCGGGGGTCAGATCGCTTATTGTCACCCCAGAGCCGTTGCTGTTAGAAGGGGAAAGAGTTCCAAAATCATCAGGTAAGTACTCCAGTGGATTCGGGAAAAACGTGCATTTGTGCATCTTTTTCATCTTCATCTATGAGTTTGGTATTCACATGTGTATGTGGTCACAGAATATATATTTTCTTTTCTTTGTAACAATGACAGGGAGCAGTTCCTGAGTGTGCTCCCAGGACTGTTCTTTCTTTTGTGCATCACTGTGAAATTATCTAGTCCTGTTCATTATCCAGCATCTGAAGCACTTTGCAAACTGCATTTGGCCCCTACTGTGTGATCACCCTTTGGGGAACGGGGCCAAAGCAATTCTAGGAGGCCCTTTGCCCAGATTTGGGGTGTATGACTGGAACTGCTGCAGAGAGGTGATGCTCTTCCTCCGTATGGTTTGCTACGTGAGGTGAGATGTTTGGCTGAAGCAAAAGCTTATTTAAACAGCAGCTCTCTGCAGCAATGTGAAAATGGTGTTAGCAGGTAAAGAACAGTAGTTTTGTCTGAGGTATGTGTGAGTTGCCAGATGAGGTGTGAAGCAGGCAGTTTCCTGTGCTGGGGTTGGCAGGTGAGATGATTGTTTTGCTTGTCTGCACGCATCAGTAATAATTGGAAACCCACCATTTTCTTCTCTGACCCCAAATCTGCTTCTGCTTTCCCAAACAACTCATCTGTTTGGCATCCTACCTCTCTGCAGCACTGGCTGACTTGTTTGCTGGCAGCCTGTTTTATTTGAGATGGCAAGGACGTCATGAAAATCAATGGAGAAAGGTGAAACCTTTTCCCAGGAAATCCCAGACAACATTAATCTAGACTGTAGTATTGATCGTGGCTTGGACTTTGTGCAGTTTCTCTATCACCTGCCAAGTTTGGGGATTGGAAGCCTGACTGTGCCATCTCTCTTCCTCAGTGTATTGTCTGTCCAGTGAGTGAGGTAGTGCTGAACTGTCCCCATCAAATAGCATTTGGCCTTCCAGTACCTTCTGCCATTAGTCAGTGCAGCCAAATGAGCCTCTTCCTTCTCCATTTGTCTTTCTGCAGGAAGTACTGCCACGACTCCAACCACTCCTCCAACTTCTTCAAAGCCTGACACAGGAGCAGGTGTCACTGCTGCAGCTGTGCCTGCCTCAAGTCAGCCTTCTGCAGGGGGTGGAGCAGCTGCTTTTTCCTTCATGCCTTCGGCTGTGAAGATGCCTGGCTCCACAGCCAGTGATCCTCCACCGTACCCCTTCGCCACCGATGCCTCCAAGCAATCCCTGGCTCCCAGTCTGACTGGAGTAGCAACGTTCTCTTTCTCCTCTGCTTCTCCTAAGGCATCCGTGACTCCTGCTCCTTCGGCAGGCACCACTACAGCTACTACCACCTCCTTTTCATTTGCATCTATGAACTTTAAACCAGCTGCAGAGAGCTCTCCTGGGCCACCACTCTCCACAACACCTGTTGCACAGAAGTCGACTTTTGCCTCTTCAGCTTCTTCCGTCAAAGTGAACCTCAGTGAGAAGTAAATAGATACAGTAGTTAATGAAGTGGCTGGATATGTGTTAAATTGCTGCTGGCATGGACAGTGTATGGTAGTTCTAAAGATGGTTTCTGGCTCTTTGCCCTGACAGGCTTTCCCCATGCTCCCAGGAAAGCACTGAGGAAGCCTGTCTTTATGCAAGACATAGCCATCTCAGCTGTGAAAACCCTCAGTGCTTCAAATGCTAGAGATCACATTCATGCACAAAGTAATAGTCAAGGGATGATCCCAAAAATTAGACTGATAATTTGCCAAATTGCCAGAGACCTAGTTTTTTCCTACCTTTGCTTCATAAGCATGAAATGGTAATTCCATGCCTTGGTTTCACGAAAATCATGGTTAAAAACTCTTGTGAAACACTGAGATTTTAAATCCTTTATGTCTGGGGCTGGTTTAGTGTCTTGGTGATAGCACAAGTTTCTCTGTTGGAGGTTCCTAACATCCAACCCAAAGACTAATCTCAGAGCTGAGAAGAAGCTGTATCCACTGCTGATGGGTTTCTTTTCTGCTCCCGTGTTCAGTGGAGAAGGTGCCAGACCTTTTGCTTTTGTTCTTAAATGGATGTTTGGTCACTGAACACAGGATCAGAAATCTTCCAGGCTTCTTCCTGCCAACTGAAAGAAAACTAATATTAATTAGGAACTAATATTGAAATGGACTTGAGTGATGAGCGTTCTTGGATTTCATAGGCACCCTCTTTCTTCCAACTTCTGATACTTGCTCTCCATTTTTACAAAGAATGGTTTAAACCATAGAACTATGTTAATTGGAGCTTAGAGCTGCTTTCTCTGGAGAGCAATTTTCTTGTATATGCATCATAAGAAATTTCTGATGGTTCAAATGATTATTTTTAATTAGAAAAATCTATACCAGAATCTGATGGTAGCTCTTCTGGCTTTTTGAATTCTATATTTTGTGTATAAAGCAAATGATACGCTTGTGAATTGGCTGAATATTTAAATTGGCTGCCTTGAGGAGCTGAGTTTGCAGATGAATAGAAATGCATATTTTTTTGCAGAATTTCTGTTTAAGCCTTGCTGCAAGGATGATAACTGAAAGGCAGCTCAGATTTACTGTAGTTGGTGCTTTGGTGCAAAATGATGAGGTGCATTTTGAAGTAAGGTAGTACTTTTTGTTGACATTTGGTTTTGCTCACTGGGTGTCTGCGATAGCAGTCGTTGTGGTTCCACAGTGAAGGTTCAGAAATGATCCTGAATGGCTCCTTCCCACTATCTCCAGAAGCTACACGGGTAATTTTGTGTCTGGAACTTGAGTTGTTGCTGATCCCAGAGGGTGCTAATTCATCAGAACTTAGTGTCGCGCTTCAGATGGAAGGAAACAGCCAGGACCAGTTCAAAGCTGAAAGATGTTCTCCTTTCTGTTGCAGGTTCTCTGCTGTGGACACCTCCTCTCCCACTAGCAGCAGTGGTCAAAGCACTTCCACAATGTTTTCATTCTCAACCACTTCAAAAACTACTTCTGGAAGTCCTCTTAGCCAGTCCATGCCCCTCCCAGCCTCTCCCACCACACCACTGAAGGCTTCGACGCCTGTGCCTGCTGCAGGTAGGAGTCTGATGCATATTGTTGGGAATAATGTGTTATAAACAATGTTCAAAGAGTTCTAGGACATAGTGAGCTTCTTTTGGCTTTTTTTTCTTGTTTTTTCCTGCTGCTTTTATGGATGCAGCAGACCTTCTGATTTGCACACTGTAATGATGTGATGGACTTGGGAAAACTACAGTTTCAGCACTGTTTGTGCACTTTGTTCCCCAGGGACCCTTATGTGAAATGAACATTCAGCTTCTTAAGCTGATCCAGAAGCTCTGATGTTTTCTGTGCTCTGTAATACAGGTCTGATTATGAATATTTCTGGGCAGTCACACAAATAGGTGCCTTATCTTGCATCTGGAGTGCCTAGAGTTCAAAAAAGTTTAAATTAGCACTCATTTGTTAGCAGCATAACATTCCATCTTTCAAGTGATTTTGTGACTTGGGGTCTTCAGGAGTGATACGGCTACATATTGGAGGCTGGCAGTGTTAACTGTTAGCAGAGACCAGATACTGGAGAATGATGGCTGTTGGCAGAGAAGTTGGATGGGAGTAAAACAGCATCTAAAGAAAGTGTGTTCTTCGACTGGTGCCCATGACACTGTTGCTTCTGGATTTGACAGCAGTGATAATGGTTGTGTCTGGTCACAGCCAGTTTTCTCAAGCTTTGTATAAGTTCATTAATTATTGTTCCTCTTTTGAAGTTCCAGTGGCACGCCCTGCTCAGAGTATGCCTTCAGCTTCTTTAATACAGAAGACAGCCAAAATCTCCCCATCTGCAGCAAAGCCGAGCTCTGCTCAGGTAATGGGAACTTGAGTGGATTCTTTAGAGGGTGAATGTTTCGCAGGGCCCATGAATTGCTGAGAATTCATTGGACTGAATGACATTTCTTAGGTCAAAGAATTAGCTGGCTTTTGATACTAAAATAGCAACAAACTTGTGGGACTAAAACTATGTTATTTGCATGTCTTTAGGGAGATGTGTTTTGATGTATGTTGTCATCATCAGAACTGTAAAAACTGATTCTTCCTTTTGTTAAGGAAATGAGGTTTCACAGCTTTCCCAGCTAATAAGCAATCAAGAGATACCTTGATTGTGTATTAAGAGAGACACCAAATTTGCTGGATATTAAAATCCAAGCAGTAATACAGAGCAGCACACAAAGATTTACTTTACTTTCATAAAGCTTTAGCCATATATCTCCAAGTGGTTCACCGTCTGACTTGGAACATACACATACTGATTCTTATTTTACTGTGGAACTAGTATTCATGTTTACGACAATTGTCTTCCTGGTGACTTAATGGAGTTTCTAACAACAGGCCGTTTTTGATATTCTAAGCTCCCTGTTGCTAAAGGTATATCCCTATTACTCTGTTTTGGTTTTGTTTTTCAGGGCAAGTCAGCTGTCCCCAGCACAGCTTCAGAGAAACAGACCCACCAGTGGAAGGATTCGGACCCTGTCATAGCAGGAATCAGAGAGGAGGTGAGATTTTTCAAGCAGTTTTCTTCATTTCTAGAAGCTGTAAGACAACCATACAGGTACACAGACACTCATTTTCAGTTTGTCTGTGTTGTGATGGGTCCTGTCAGGAGTTTAGGAATCAGAAGGGTTTTTTCCCTTGAGATAATCAGCCTGGTTTGTAATTGCTGTTTGTGTGTCCTGTTCAGTTATTTTTCATTTCAGTCACTCTGCTGGAAAAATTGAGTATTCTTTCCTGTTAATGTTCAAGAAGAATTTCCTGCTTTGGCTGCACAGTGACAGCTGTTTATGGTGTAGCAGAAACATTATCCAAGAGCTGTGACATTTGTTCCAGACCCTGCTATGTTTCAGTGACTGCACTTTCTTCTGCTTGACTTTGTAGATTGCACATTTTCAAAAGGAGTTGGAGGAACTGAAGGCCAGGACTTCCAAAGCCTCTTTCCAAGTAGGTACTCCAGAAGAAATGAAGATGTTGCGAACTGAGTCAGATGATCTTCACACCTTCCTCTTGGAAATTAAAGAGACAACAGAGGTAAGTAGAATATCTTCAGACTGATTAGCTCTTCAGCAATGACTGTTCCTCACCTGATGTTCCCATTTAACTTGCTAAAGCTGAACTGATAGAGATGGAACATCTGTCTGTGCTGCTTTAATGTGGGAGTGACGTTTGGATTTGTGCTTTCAGACAGACTCTTGCAGAAGCCCCTGTGCTTGAGATGGAAATGAAAAGATGTGACACGGCTCAAAGTAACATCTATTTCTTCTTGCAGTCACTTCATGGAGATATTAGTATTCTGAAGACAACCTTGCTGGAGGGATTTGCAGGGGTAGAAGAGGCTAGAGAACAGAATGAACGGAATCATAGCTTGGGGTATTTACACCTGCTCTATAAGAAACCTTTGGATCCCAAGAGTGAAGCACAGCTTCAGGTATGAAACATGTCAGCCAACTTCAAACCTAGAGTTTTAAATGAAATAAAACAAAAATGGGGCTTGCATGTGCAGGTGCCCAGCAGTTTTGTTCTGCCCTAGGTATTTGCTCTTTCAGCATAGTCTGGTAGAGTGTTGATGAGCTTTGTTATCCGTGAGTTGCAAGACGTGCAGAAAATCCTTTCCTAAGGCTTCTCTGTGGAGGTGCCATTTGCAGTGATGATTCAAAACCCCTGCTGAAGGGAAGTAGTTCACCTGAGATCCAAGTCTGTTCTAAGCTTAGGATGTGACTCTTGACATCCTGTTCCTTCTCAGCCTGTAGTGCTTGTTCAGGGATTTCAGTTAAAAGATTTTTTTAATTATTTTTTTTTTCCCCCCAACGCTTTGTAGAAGAGTTCTTGGAATTATTTTTGTCTTCAGTAAGTACCTTATGGAACAATTTGATGATTTATTGTGACTTACAGAATTGTGTGGTTAATTTCATGGATGGTGGAGCATAAAGCTAAATGATATTCTAAAAGCACAAAGGAGAATAACCAGCAGTACATAAAGAGGCTTTCAAAGGCATGAAAGAAACTAGGGGTGAAGTGCTCTTTCTGCTGCAGTTCTGGTGATGAGAGGACTGTTTAACCCTAAGCAAAATAGAATGAATGTGCCCTACAAATGATACCTGGTCTTTTATCCACTGATAAGTTCTTCTCAAGAAGTTTGACCAGCAAGCTGGAGATATGACTGAATGTCATGTTTGTTACAGTAGGTATCAAGAGAGTGCGCAGTTATGAGAAATCAGCTGACATGAAGTAATTTCTTTTAGGTCTGATCTCTTAATCTTCACCTGGATTCTGTAGATTGATTCACAGTCTTAATTGTATGCCTGCTTTGATGCCCACTGCCTCTCTGATATTTCAAGCTTATGTTTGTGACTTCAGAAAGATGTTAATCATGAAATGTTTGTTTCTCTGAGGTAGAGAGAGGATCATGATGAAAGAATAACAGCAGGAGAGAAGTAAAAGTGTATTAGAATGTAAGGAGACAGCTTTCAGGTCAACTTTCTACAAGTTTACAAAACAGACAGCTCTAGTCTGACTCTTAAATTTTGTTCAGTCTTTGTCATTCCCATTCTTCTGGGTGAGAAAGGCTCACATAGTCAACTTTGTGTATTAGTTTCCAATGAAGATATAAAGATCCTGAGGCTTTGCTGAAGTCCAGCTGTATTGATTTGCTCTCCAGAGAGTTGCTGCTGGAGAGGAAACCTGTGCTTGGTGGTGTGTAACGCTAACCTAGGACTGGATTTGGTTTCAGGTTGGGTATGTCACAGAATTTCATGCTGTGTCTTGAAAACAGTTGCAGTGGAATTTTTCCCAGTCTGTGTTACTTGAGTGCTTCATCATTGTATTTAAGTGTTTTGTTGAGATGAGCTGAAACCAACTGCATTTTCCATTTCCATTTCATGAGATTGGAGTTTGAGACGTGGTTGTGCCATGACAGGCCAGAGCCATGATGATAATGAGAGTGAACACTGGTTTTGTTTAGGGAGCAGGGCTTGTAGCCAGAGGTCTCTGGCTTAGTTGTGCCGGTTGTGCAACTGTGTGGTCATGGATAAATCACTTCACTCTCTGTTTTGGTTTTTTTTCTTCTCTTTTTTTTCTCTTTCCTACCTATAAAAATGAAGTTAATTCCTTGCCTTAATGTGGGTGTTGTGAGCGTTTGTGAATGCTTTCGTGAATCATAGTCTGTGAACGCTGGTATCCTGGAGCCGTGTGAATGGCCTGCAAAGCTTTGATCACCTGTAATTGTCAGCAGTTTCAACATTGTAAAATGGGAGCAAATGATTCATATTCTGGAAATGAGATTTGAAAAAAGGTTTGTTTTCTATAATGCCTGATGTTTGTAAGACTCTTTCAGTAAAGACCTGGTAATGTTTTGCAAATATGAAAAGTATAATTCCTGCTTGAGAGCTGGGATAAAATGTCTGAGCCAAGTCCTGTGGGTATCCGACTGATTGATGAGTAGATTTTTTGCTCTGTTGTGTTCTCTTGTACTGACAAAACTTTCCAGGCAGAAATATGGGAAGGTGCCACATGGCTTGGACTGGATGAGCCCAAAGGGTCTTCAGCTTCTTCAACTGAAAGTGAGGTTTCTGAAGTGAATTAAAAGCCGACTTCATTTTATATTGTAGGAAATTCGACGCTTGCACCAGTACGTGAAGTTTGCAGTTCAGGATGTGAATGACGTTCTAGATTTGGAGTGGGATCGACACCTGGAGCAGAAGAGAAAGCAAAAGTAAGTAACTGAAACTGGAATAGAGGAATAACTGTGAGGAACGTGTTGATGAATCAGGTATTAATCTCTAATCAACAGACAAAAGCCTTTTTCCTTTTAACAGTGTGATCTTTTTCAAGGGAATCTAGGAATAAAGCTTGACTAAGCTTCTGAAGGGAGCCTACAGGAGAGCTGGGGAGGGACTCTTTGTCAGGAAGTCTAGTGACAGGACGAGGGGGAATGGTTTTAAATTGGAAGAGGGGAGATTTAGATTAGATATTAGGAAGAAGCTCTTTCCTGTGAGGGTGGTGAGGCACTGGAACAGGTTGCCCAGGGAAGTTGTTGATGCCCCATCCCTGGAAGTGTTTAAGGCCAGGCTGGATGGGGCTTTGAGCAACCTGCTGTAGGGAGAGGTGTCCCTGCCCATGGCAGGGGGGTTGGAACTTGATGATCTTTAAGGTCCCTTCCAACTCTGACCATTCTATCATTCTATGATTCTAATGGGAACTACAGGTTCAGACTGTTTGGCTTCTTACGTGTTACATCCTTGTTGCATCTCTGTGTGCACTGTAAATAGTGCTTATGGGGAAAAAAGTACAAAATAAGCTTTGTTGAAATCAAATGTATCCATTGGTGGTAGCTAATGAAACCTTTCCAATAAACAAAACATTTTGACATACATGAGCCAAATGAACAAACTTGCAGTGTATTCAAAGGAGAAACATGCATGTGAGATGAACTTGAGCTGCTTTGGTGTTCAAACCAAACTGTGTTTGACCTCATGGAGTTTATGGAGTTAGAACCACTGGGTTACTTCGTTTGTGTGTGGCTGCTTGTGACCAGGTTCTTATCCCTGTCCCCTGATCTGCTCTCTTAAGGCGTCTGATAGTTCCTGAGCGAGAGACTTTGTTTAACACCCTGGCTAATAATCGGGAAATAATCAATCAGCAGAGGAAGAGACTGAATCAGCTTGTGAATAGCCTGCAGCAGCTCCGGCTGTATAATCAGACATCTCAGTGGAGTGTTCCCAGTGATACGTCTTCTCTTAGCAGCGCTCAGAGGTATGTGAAATACGAGTTCCTAAATGATGTTGACACTCCTCCTCTCTTGCCCCCAGCAATGTGCCAGGGTTCATCTTCCAAAGAATGATGTTTTGTGGACATAGTATGGGAGAACGGCATGTCCTAAAAATGATGCTAAACTATGCCCAAGTGACACAGAAGCTCATTGGTTATATTCTGTGACATGCTGTTTGATGCTTATCAGAAGTTTCCCCAAAAAGTTATGTTTTCTTATAGTAAAGAGAATAATAGAGTCTGCTGGCTGAGATACTGCTGGTTGTCTGAATTTGGGGAAGAAGTGAATGGTTCTTAGAGTTTCCAAATTAGTTAAAGATCTGTGTGTTTTAATAGCACAGTATTTAGAGAAGCCAATTGCTCTTCCAGATGAGCCGATGGCACTAGTGGCTCCTCTGGCCCCATTTGGTTCCTGATTTGCTTGGTTTCTTTCTGCTGATCATGTTTTTTCACTGCTCTGCCTTGTCCTAGTTTTGACAGCGACCTTGAAAGCCTACGCAATGCCTTGATGAAAACTACCTTGGAATCACATGCCAAACCTCTGCCCAAAGTACCTGGTGAGTTATTCTTCCTGGCATCCACATCATAAATGTGAATTACTTTTTTTGACTTACAGTTTGATTGTAGACTAATAACTCTCTTTTTGTTTTCCAGCTAAATTATCCCCCATAAAACAAGCACAGTTGAGGAATTTCCTAGCCAAGAGGAAAACTCCACCAATTAGGTCTACAGCTCCAGGTAAACCTTAATTACTGTAGAAGCATGAAACACTTTCTAGGAGGGTGGCTCACCTGCTGTGGGATTCAGTACTGAAGCTAGGTTTTGGCTTCTCACTCTTCAGCCCCTACTTTTTTTTCCTGTTGCCCTGTCTGCTCTCAGTTAGAATTTCCTTCAGATACCATCTTGTTGAAGACTGCCTTTCCTGGCAGTTAAAAAGTCAAATCCTGTCAATGCAGGGTTAAAACAGGGTAGTAGAAGAGCATCCTAAAATTTGTTCTCTGTCTTGGGTGTTAGGCTGGATCGTTCCCTCAACTTAATACACACATAAGATTTTGTTTCTGCTATTGCAGCAAGTTTGTCCCGATCTGCCTTCTTGTCAACAAGATACTATGAAGATTTGGATGAGGTCAGTTCAACATCCTCAGTATCCCAGTCGCTAGAGAACGACGATTCACAGGCAGTGGACCAGGAAGAAGAGGCTGCTCCAGTCCAAGTCCCTCGTCATGCTCCTGTGGTCCGTACTCCCTCCATCCAGCCTGGTTTGATGGCTCAGTCTCCATCCTTTGGGAAACAACCCATCACCCTGGGTGCTTTGCGTGAGTTGTTTTTGCCATGGCTCTCCATTTTTGTCATCCTAATTGTATCCATTGTCCGTGCTGCATATCCTGGAGAAATGAGGTTGCAGTGTGCAGATTGCCAAGTTTTCAGAAGGGCAGTGACGTGACCATATGAACTTGAGCTGAAGTACTAAAATATCTCATTGAATGTGTTTTTCTGTCAGCCTCCTTCTTTCAGATGGTACTGAGCAGCGGTAACATTGTCTTCTTTTAGTCATTTGCCTTAAGTGTATGCCATTATTTCTTAAAATAATACTCAAAGACCAGGAAACTGAAGTATTACTGCATTTGGTTGGTCTGGCCAAGGTTGGGAGTTTTGAGCCTGGTGACTCATAGTAAGAACTGTATTTGCATACACTTGATTTTCCTTGTGTGGGAGAGGTTTTGTTTTTTTTCTTAATCTCTGTAGCCAGAGAGAAAACTAAGGTGTCAGCAGAAGTGTGTGTAACAGCAAACTGAAAGTCATCTAATGCATTGAAATGACAGCTATTGAGACTTACTTGCTAAGTTCATCAGGATATACAGAAACTGCCAGGGACAGCTTGTGTTGGTGTTTTAAAAGGCCTGTGTGTCAGTCTTGTCAGAAAGAAGCTGTGTACTTAGAGGAACTCGTTCAGCAAAGGCTTTCAGGTCTCCCTGATTTGTAGAGATACAGTGATGTGTAATATTTTTTTCATTTGTTTTTCAGTGCCCACATCTTCAAGCAGAATCATACCACAGGGGGCTGACAGTACAATGCTTGCAACAAAGACTGTGAAACATGGGGCCCCTGCTCCCTCTGTCACTGTTCCAGCACCACAAGCAGCTGCTGCAGCAGCTCTGCGGAGGCAGATGGCTAATCAGTCCCCAGGTAAAAGGATGACTAATTGCCCAGGTGGCCTCTGAGCAGCTGAATGTGACTTTCACAGGAATTTAGTGCTCTCAAAGGAGATCATCATCAAAAAAATGTGACACAGATCTGTATTTGTTGCATCTCTGAGCTATCCAGTGTTTCTTTGTCTTCCTTTTCCTGTAAGTTACTAGTAAAAAATACCTGAGAAACTCCCACCTCAGATTTCCTTGTCCCCTTCTCATCTATGTAGTGGCAGAAATGTCAATACCTCTTAGGAGATCCTGGCATGGCCATTGATCTGCGTGCAAGAAACTGTTGGAGAGCGGAGAAAGGCTGTTGCTGGCCTGTACTAATAACTCTTTGTTATTAGCTATGCAATTAAAAGATCTGAATAGTAAAACAACTTTAATATTGAAGAGTTAAAAGTGAACTATCGAGTTGAGCATTGGATCTGTTTGTAGGGAGGGTTTGACAGAAAGTTTACCCGGTTCAAGCTTTTCTTGTTTGGTTTTAGATGGTTTTCAGTGCTTCCCCAGTGCTTCAGTGTCAGTGCAGAAAAGAGACAGAATTTGGTTTTTGGTAGAGGAGTTGGATTAGTTTATGTTCCTTGCCCAAAGAGAGTATAAGTACAGAAAGTGGATTAGTGGCATGAATTCTGAGAGAGGCTGGGATGTAACTACAAAGGTCTGTTAAGAGAAGATGTTACAATGTAAATAAGGGAAGGTTGGTAAGAATAACTAGTTTTGGTCAGAAAACAATGAAAAATGTACCAACTATGTAGAAAGATGTCCTCTTGTTTGCTGTCCTTGTTGAAGGCTGGGATACCAAACGTTTTGGGCCAGTTACACCACATACCTTCTAGAAACTTGGATGGATTTCTTTGGGAGTTGAATGAAATGCTTAATATGGACATCATCTTTATATCCTTATTTTTTCTTCTTTTTTTTTCTTTCTTTTTCTCCCCCCATAAAGCTGTAAGCACCTCCTTGACTGAATCAACTCTGAAAAATGTTCCTCAGGTGGTGAACGTGCGAGAACTCAAGACTGGTGCATTGACTCCAGCTGTCTCTGCAGTAATAGGGTGAGTGGGGGCTCCTCTTCTCTCTGAGAGCCTTTGGTAGTACTTGCAATAGAGCACATCTGCTGATGGGGAGCAGTAGTGGTATTTTACATAGCCTGACTATGTAAGACCTAAAGTGGATGCATTTAGAGAAGAGTATTGGGTTTGTGGAATGAAAGGAAGAAATCTTTTCTTTCCAAGTCATTCAAGGATTTGCTAATGGCTTGTCCTGAACAAACAGTGAGACCTGTGTTAACCTCTTTTTCCATTAGTCTGTGAAACACATTTTAGTGCATCCTCTCCTTTTGGGATCCAGTAGTTTTACGCAAATATGTGCTGTGGATCTGGTATGTGTCCAGTCACTACCTATATTCTGCCTCTTTCTGTGAGGGAAGTGCCACCCCTCTGTTTCTGAGTGTGATCTCTGACCTTAAACTGTCCAGATGTTGTTCCTTCTGCTTTGTCATCCGTTACAGACAAAACCTTCTCTAGGGCTATACCTCTTCTGTCTGTTCCCAGATCCACCCCCAAGGGAAGGAGAACTGTGCTCTGGCTTTTCTGGAAACTTGTCACAAATTCTTTGACAGAATCAGAATTCTGACTGAGGGGCTGGGTATCAGGGTCTGATCACTTTGGAATAATACAGAGCTGCGAGGCTGTCTTTCTCATGAGTAAATTATGAATGTTGTGTTCTGGTATTTACCCTTGAATTTATTAATATTTCTGTGAGTTAGCTGTAATGCTTAGCTTTCCTACTTCTCTGCCTCCTACAGGCAACAGCCAGCTCAGCTCATTGTAGAGATCTGTCTTATCACCAGGCTCTGTCACCAGCCACAGAACTAGTCCTTTTCCCTGTCATTGTAATGACCTTGAAACTATCTCTGCTTGATGTTGCTACTGTTGCTTAAGACCAAGATAACGCGTGGCTGTTTCTGGGCTGGAGAGGCAAGATCGCTACTAAAAAGTCTGAGCAAAGTTGAGCCTACTGCATAAAGCAGAATAAACTCACCATGTACCTCTGATCATGTGCCCTCAAGGAGTTACAAATGCTTTATCATAGAATCATAGAATGGTTAAAGTTGGAAGGGACCTTAAAGATCATCAAGTTTCAACGCCCCTGCCATGGGCAGGGACACCTCTCCCTAGAGCAGGTTGCTCAAAGCCCCATCCAGCCTGGCCTTAAACACTTCCATACAACTGTGGGCTATACCTACAGCCCCTGGAAGAATTTACCTTCTTGCATGGCTTCTGTTTTCCATACGTGTGTATACTTTTCACTGTCAAAGACAAAAGGTAGAATTCCTTTGATGCAGCTTTTCAAAAAGGGAGCAGCATCTTACAGTGGTGATACTGAGCTGCTGACCTTGAAATTTACATCATGGTTTCGCATTTTAGTTGCAAAACCATTTGGGATGGTTTTACTATTTTATTTTCTCCTAAAAGTGATAGACTGAGAGGGGGAAAGACAGTGCCACGTCTTTTGAAATAAAACTTGCAAGCAGCTCTGCTTGGGAAATTATGCTAAAAGCAGTGTTAGGACCAGGAAGAGCTCTCCACCCTTTGTTCCATCAGAAGTGGGATTGAAAAAAACGAAGAGTACTGACTGTTCATAGACAAGGACATGAGCGAGCAGTATGTATCTGAGATTGGTTTTCACTTGAACTGTAGTTAAAGACCTGTCTTACTTCCAAGTAGTTTCAGACTGGCAGTATTGATTGATCTCTCTTAATTGATAGAGCACCAGGTAGAGTGATATCTTGAAGGCTTTTTGCAGTCGTACTTTATAGCTGACCTCATAAAACTGTACTCTGAAAATTCTACCCACATGAAGCTGTGCCTGCCAGTCAGATTCAGCAGTAAAATAAAGAGCATTCACCCAGCAAAGTTAATTCATCAGTTTTTGCTACTTCAGACATCCTGGCTCTCTTTTGCCGCCACAGCACACTCCTCGGGTTGTTAAGCAGTAATGATTTTTCAGTTGTTATCAGTTGTTCAGTGGCCTGTGGGTAGGTGTGTTGGTGGTCCCAGTCCAGTTACTCATACGTAGTTTTCAGTGCAAAAAATCCCTTCTCTCCATAACAGTCACGGGAGGTGATTCTCCCCCTCTACTCTGTGCCTGTGAGACCCCACCTGGAGTACTGTGTCCAGTTCTGGAGTCCTCAACATAGAAAGGACATGGAACTGTTGGAACAGGTCCAGCGCAGGGCCACCAAGATGCTCAGAGGGATGGAGCACCTCTCCTGTGAGGACAAGCTGAGAGAGCTGGGACTGTTCAGCCTGGAGAAGAGAAGGCTCCGGGGAGACCTTGGAGCAGCCTTCCAGTATCTGAAGGGAGCTCCAGGAGAGCTGGGGAGGGGCTCTTGGTCAGGAAGTCTAGTGACAGGACGAGGGGGAATGGTTTTAAATTGGAAGAGGGGAGATTTAGATGAGATATTAGGAAGAAGTTCTTTGCTGTGAGGGTGGTGAGGCACTGGAACAGGTTGCCCAGGGAAGTTGTTGATGCCCCATCCCTGGAAGTGTTTAAGGCCAGGCTGGATGGGGCTTGGAGCAACCTGCTCTAGGGAGAGGTGTCCCTGCCCATGGCAGGGGGGTTGGAACTTGATGGTCTTTAAGGTCCCTTCCAACTCTAACCATTCTATGATTCTATGATAACTGAAATCACACCCAGCATTTTCATAGCCTTGTCAGAGAAGCTGTGGGTCAAGTGATCTTGAGAATTCTCTGGGGAGAAGGTCCCACCCTGTCATGAATTTCAGAGATCTTCTGTTGTTTTCTTTTTTGTTCAGGGTTTACATGAACTTGAATTTTACAGCTGTTCCTTCCCAACGTGGACTCTTTCCAGTGTTAATTTGAAGTTTTCCCTCTTTGCTTTGCTCTCTGCCCAGAACAAAAGTAAATCCAGGCCATGCAGTGTAGCGAGAGAGGGCACGTTACTGAAGAAAGGTCTTACTAGTATTGCAAAGCTGTTTAAGGCACAAAACCCTATCCACAACAGTCCCTTTCCTTTGGAATATAGTAGGAAATTTCTGTGTGTTGGCCTGTAACTGACCAAATACTAAAAGCAGTTTGGGAATCCTCATGCTTCAGGAGATACACAACTTTTGATGCCCAGGTTCGGTTGCTGTCTGGGATTTCCAGCCTCAGCCCTTTCTATAGCACATTGATTGCTTATTGCCTTAGGGACCACCTGATCTGAGTCAGGCTGGAAAGAGCCTGCTAGGCTAAGAAAAAGCTGGCCTTTGCCACCAAGGGAATGCAATCAGTGTTGATTTTAAGCTTCTGAAAACTTCTGATATCGGCTGTTTAAGCTGCTGAACCTGGTGAGCCACAAACTTGAGGAGATGCTGAAACTGGATGGCCCTTTCCGTGTTACTGTGATTTGGTGCCTTTAGTGGCCCACAGGGTGCAGGTGGGAAGCCTCATGGTCAAAATTCCTAAACCTATAATGTGGTATGTAGGATAATTTTATCACAGTTCTTGCCATGCCTTCATTAATCTTTATAAATGAAGTGCTTCCTCCCCACTCCAGCTTTGTCTGCTTGCTCAGCAGTTCTGAGAGTTGAGTATACTTGTCTGGGCTCCACGCTGTAAAGGAAGCTTCTTAAATTTGTTATCCACTAGGCATAAAATTGTAATCCCCTTACCTGCTGATTTTTCATCAACTGCCTGTAAAATGGAGAGGCCTGACTCTCTTCAGAGACAAGAGTGTATGAAGAGGACTTGATCATTTAAGTCTAGAGCTTTAAACGCATTTGCAGACTTCCTTTGTTAAATGGGGCTGATTCATTTAAGAGGTTTATTCCCTAATCAGATTTGTTCATTTGGAGTTGTGTGTGGAATCTTTAATAGTAGTGGTTGTTCAAGACTTCTGGAAGCTGTGCTTTTTGAAAGGTGAGGAAGTCCTCTTTTATGCTTAGTCATTCACTTAATGTTTTCATTTTTCTTTTTAAGATCGTCTGTACCTCATTCTGCAGCCCAGGCAGTCCACCAGGTTTTGGCAACTGTTGCTACAAATCAAGCTAAACAGGTACCTTAATACAGAACACTTGCCCTGTGCAATATTATGCCTGGAGATGCTCAGCTCAGTTTGGGGGTTTAATTGTTGGTGAACAGGGCATCTGAGAAATCTTTATTTCAGAGCTTGCCCTGTGTTCTTGGCAAACCACTTATTTTTCTGTGACTTGACAGTACGATGCCAGACATATCTTTGTTATGTCTTGCATTTTCCTTCTTCTGACAATTTGCAGCTTTCTAATGGCTACAGCCTTGCAGCTGGATGGGTTTCAGCTAACAACGAAGGAAACTGTATTGGGTAGATCTACCTAAGTTTCACCCCAAAAAAGTGCTAGGCAATCAAAGGAGAGAGTAGTTGATTTACCCTGTTCTTCTACTGAAGGCATTTTTTGCTGGTTGACAAGCTGCTGGGTTTTATGTCCATGCAGCTGCCTTTGTCTCCTGGAATCACTGAGCTGTTCCCCACAGAGGCTTGGCAGCCCCTGCAAGAGACTTGTTGGAAAAGTTGAATATTGACCCTGTATTTAAGTGTCAAGACTTCATGGGCCCAAGTTGAAGGGCACCTCTAAGCACTTCAGCCACCTTCCTCTGGGTTGCTCCTAAGTCATTGTGTGACTTTCATCGTACCAGGCCAGGGTTAGAAGGGTGTTTGTTAATGGACAGACTGCACTGACCTGAAGTGGTGTTGTGTTTTTAGACACTTCTAACAAACTCGTTTAAGGGACAGAAGCCACCTCCCTCTGTGTGTCCTATGGCATCTACTTCTGGTCCAACATTATCTGACAGCAAAGTCTCAGGTAAGTTGTATTTTAGTTGAGATGGAAATCGGGCCTAGATGTCTCTTGCCACATCAGGGTGTGCAATCCAGAAAATGAAGATGCTGAGGAAAAAAGACCTGGCTCTGCCAAGAGGCTGCGCTCCTTAAGGGGCAGAATTTGGAAAACCGAAGTACAGAAGAGCGAGAGGGTGGTTTTGTATCCAGCCCTGTGTTTTGTCTCTGCCCCCATCTAGAATTCAGTGGTACAATTCCTCATTCAAAACCGATTTGGAATGTAAAACTCATAACAAGAAGTGTTGGAAGCACATCTACCAAACGCTGCCGTGGTTTGACAGCAAATCAAGAGCAGACATCTTTCTCTTGTTTAAAAAACAAGCCAGTCTATGTTTTAGGCTGCAGCACTGTAGCAGTACCTGAACTACCTTGAAATGAGCTAATTCTGGTACTGGGCTGTATGACTCATTTCAAAGCCAGTTCAGGTGCTGTGGTTTGTTGCACACAGCTTAGAAGCTTCTAAGGAAAGGAATGCTCAGTTTATATCAGTTGGTGCAAATGGGGTAAGAGTAAACTCTTAGGGAAGGAAGGAATTGATTTTAAATGTGTATTAGATAATAATGCTGGCATTGGACATGGTTTTATAAGCCTCTTGCATAAATGTCTGCAATTCATCTCTGTTGGTCTTCTGCCTTTAATCCGTGGATGTAGGTTGCCTCTTAGCCACGGGTAAGAGAAGCAGCAAAAATAGCTAGGAATCATATTTGACTTGGCAAATGCTTCTTAAATTTTGGTTTATTGAAAATGTCAGCTCCTGAATTTGATATCGCTTCCTTTTGATTTGAAATGTGTTTTGATATATTGAAGAGAGGATTTACCAAGGATTTCTTGATTTTACTGTTTGGTTTTTAAATTGTCTAACAATTAATTTTAAATTGCCTAAAATTTAGAATTCAATTTTAATTGTCAAGATGGTGATACCTATCTTTGCTCTAATCTGCTCTGTGTTATTGCCTTAAGTCTTTAAAATAATTCCTGTGTTCTCTGACATTTGTAGCAGTAGCAGGAATGTTTCTGTGTACAAAGATCAGACCTGGGATCAGTGGCGAAGAGACTTTGTTTCCAAATTGCTGACTCTGTGTGTCAACTATTTCTTCCTCTTCTGATAGTTGGGATGACAAGGTGCTTTTATCTTTTTTTGAAGTGCTTGTTCTTGTAACTTACAGGACAAGGGACTCTGAAAACGGTTACAGCTGTGACTTCTTCTGCAGTGACATCAGTACAAACAACAACTGCGCAGCTTAACAAAGCCTTCTCCTTTTCGACTGTGGGGTCTGTATAAACATTAAGATTTCTTTGTAGTTGATGTTAAATATGAGTATCAGTTTCTACAACAAGTGTTACCTACAAGATGTGTAATACGATAAAATGGCACCTGCAAATGTTAGGTTGGGAGGGCAGGAGTTGCACCAGAGTTTGTGGAAGCCAGCCTGAGTGAGGGCTGAAGCTTTATGTGAATTTGACACAATATTGTGTTGCTTTGAGACTTTTTCAGTCTGTAACTAACCAAGAGTAAATAATGACTGGCTTTCTTTTCATGCTTATCTATATCTGACTATTGAACAAATCACACACTGTGTGTACTGGTATTCCTCATCGTCAGGTGATGAGTTGAGATTAGAGCAATATGAACTGTGGTTAAAGCACTTGCTCATGATCTGATGCCCTGGGCTCACTGGCTGTCTTTGAGGGCATGTCACTACTTCTCATGGCATCAGAGAAGAACATTTATGCTCTGTCTTCTGTTCCTTAACCTCAACATAGGAAACAGAGGCAGACCACAGCTAGTTTAAACCTTGTTCTTTATGTATTGAACAAAGAGTGGTAGCAGGAAAATCATCCCTAGCAGGTTGTGCAGAGACATGTGAAAATAAACTTTGGCTTTACAACAACAGCAGAAGAGGTTGTGCTGGAAGCTTCTGCTCCCAGAGAAGAAGAAGAAAGAACCTGAACTCTGTTATATTAACATTCATGACCTCTGCAGATGGATTCCAAAGGGAAGCATGTTGGGTTTTCTAACCTGGACATACATGTGTGGGTTTCAGATGCTTTGAGAGGCACAAGTGCTGGAATTCCTGATTAGGGCTTGAAATTTGTACTGATGGTCAAACTTGCTGAATTACTTATTTTAGTAGAACAGAACAAATTCAATGTTTTGGTTTGAAAAGTAGTCTGTTCATGAAGGTGACTAGAGAGTCCCCATGCCATCTGGTGATGTCTGTTGCATAGCAGTAACACAAAACAAGGTACATCTTATGGGCATACAGTTACTCTGAAATCTCTCTTACAGAGTGTTATTGGTTTGGGTTTTTTTGAGGGATGACAAATACTTCTTTGATCATATCTTATTTTGGGGGGAGAGGGACAACTCCTTACAAATAATTACTTGAAATTCTGCATGTTTATTGATCCTAATACTCCAGTGAATTTCTCTTTATGAAGGGGGTGACATTAAATATATCAGAACACACGTACTTTCAAATGGCTAGTTTCTTTCAGTCTTAACCATTTCTCTGCAAACTTGTCAAATAGATGTTACCCAAAAGCATTGTGCTCTTCATAGTGCTAAAATGGGCCTTTGGAGAGATGGAAATTCAGATTCTAAAAGCAAACAAACGCTGCCTTTGTCCCAGGCTGCAGTGCCTCAGTCTGCAAACCGTATGCTAAGTACAGTGCTGCTGTCAGTGATGTCTTAGTTACACGGCCTGACTTCTGTATCAGCTGCTGGTCTTTGAGAATCAAAGAAAGCTTAAAAAGCCTCAGGGAGTGAAGCTTTCTTGGAGGACCCTGGTGCTCATGATGAAAAATCTCAGTATTTTTGCAAGTGTGAAATAGTCATGGAAATTTTTAGTTTCTGTCTTGCTGTGAGTGATCTCCTTTTTGATAGGTGGTAGTATCCAGTTATTCCCTGTTGTACGTGCACTGTCTCTTACTTCTTAGCTCTTTTAAACTCTAGTTGCTGCTGTAGCTTCTGCTTTTGCTAATATCCCGAAAGCTATCAGGATGGGGAAGAAATACAAAGAAGAAAGGGAAGAGTATGGGAGAATGAGGGGTGGTCAAAGGAACTTAAACTCTGACTCTTTTTAACCCTCTAGAAGCCTTGTCAGAGGGGGAAACAAGTGGAGCCCAGCCTGTGTGTATGCTTTTCTCTGTTTAGTTGTTGAAGCTGTTCTTGGGCCTGACTTTGTGTCAGTCTGTACTGGAAATCTGAGTCTCAAAATTGTGTTAATCATGGGGTTGGAAGTTTCAACGCTTTAAACTAAGTGTCACTCTTTTTTCCTCTTTTCTCCCAGGTCTGGATTTAATTTTGGTGTTGTCACATCAGCTGCTTCATCACCAACACTATCCAGCCTCGCTTCCTCACAAGGTTGGTTTGGCAGAGCATGTAAACATCTCTTCCCTGCTCAGAGATTGCTTACTCTTCCTAATTTGTGTGGTTCTTGTTTTATGTTGCAGTTCTTTTATGAAAATGAGTAGCTACAATGACATTATATATGTATGCTGGATTATGCCCTGCAATGCACAGAAATCTAGGCCACCTGCCTTTCAATTAAGAGTAAGCAAAATATTTGCTGCCAAAGAACATCTCGGAGAGTACTAGTTTATGAAAAGGGTAACATCTGTAGTAATTTCCTCTGCTGTCTTTAATCTGTAGATTTAAAGCTGCCGAGGTGATCTGGCACAGAAAGCTATCATTAAGTGGAGTGAGCATTTAGTAATGGGAGGAGAATGTTTGGGATGGCTTTATACTGCTTCTAAAATTGAGTTGACAATATATAGGCTGCCTTTCTGTTTCATAGGCAGATGATATTTGCCCAGTCTGGAAAAGGGGGACTGATAAACCTTCTTTATAATATTCTTGAAGTATTCTGCTTCTAATTTTAGTCTTGCAAAAGAGACTAAAACTTGTTTACAAAACGTTATTGGTTGCTCTGATAAAAGATACCACCTCATCTGACAAATCTTGACTTGACTTGCCACAACAATGCTACTAATACTCTGTTGACATTAAGCAGAGAGAACTAACTTGGCTTAAAACTTGAAGATTCAGTTAACATAAAATCTTGGGTAAATAACACTGATTAAAGGAGGAGCAGGAGGTGCAGGAGATGGATTTGTAAACCGCAATGTTGTACAAGAGCAGGTACCTCGTGTTGCTCCCTGAAATAGTAGGAATGTCTTTGCCTCTATTAGCTGGTGATGGGAGCAAAAAAGAAGGAATTCCGGTGCCTTGGGAGAAAACATTCTACATTATTGTGTCAATTACTAATATACTTAAATGTACTTAATATACTTAACAGGGTAAAACACGAGGATAATACCAACTGTGCTAAGAAGCTTTTGCTCTTTGTTATTTGATCTCCATGCAGATTTTCTGTACTTGGCCCAAATCAACCCATAGTCCAATCACCAATGTGGTGTCTTCCAAGTCAAAATGTGTGTGCTTGGTGCTCAGAAATGAAATGACAATGCATCAAAGAAGTGAGACTGGGCTGCTTTTAGAACTTGAGCAGTTTCACAGTGTTAGACAGCAATATATCTTCCAAGTAGAACTGCTTTAGCAATTACATTTGAAAGCTTTTCTTTAGTCTTTCGAAGCTGAAAACAGGCTGCATAGAAAATGCTTGGTGATCTATAAATAGTTGAATTTGTGAAGAAAGATTTTATTCTGTAGGAGATTTTCTAAGTGCCAGAAAGTATTTTTATGGCCCAAACTATTCTGAGCCGTTGGTTTAAACAGAGTTCTGTAGTGAATGTCACAAATTGTTTAGCTGAACCAAGTAAGAAGGGGTGAAAATGGTGTTAATAGCAAATGGCTTGTAGTAACCAGGCCTTTTATGTTTTTATCAAATTGTTGGAAGAGAGATAGGAGCCAAAAGCAGAAATTGTCTTTACTCAAAGAGAAGGCTGGTTAAGTGGAGGATGTGACATAGAAGTGTTTGTCACTGCAGCCCTTTCCATAAAGGCTTCAGATGTTGCTGTTGTTACTTCCACGTGCACTCAGGAGACAGTTACCTGATGGTCAGGGGCTTTGTAGGTCTGAGGCAGAAGCCCTGTCTAACTGTGAGGAACTAAAGCATATGCTGTTATTGTGAGAATGATGAACGAGCTTTGCATACTGTAGCTTAATTTGTAACTTCTGTTTCTCTCACTGGCAGCCCCTGCTAAGGAGTCCACCCAGACCGATTCATTTTCACTTGCTGGGAGTTCCAAATTTGCGGTGGTCCCCGAGAGCTCCTTTGCTTTTGGGTCCCTCAAGCCAACAGGTGCTCCAGGAACATTAGCAGGAAGTAGCGCCTCAGCAGATGGAACCCAGTCAAACAAACCTGCTGCAACAACATCATCCGCTCCCTCCACAACCTCTGGAAAGCTGGATATCTCTCCATCTAAACCAGATCATTTGTTTCAGAGCAATTTAGCTGGGGAAACTCTTGGGAGCTTCTCAGGACTACGGGTTGGTCAAGCAGATGATAATGCCAAGACTACCACTAAAGCCCCACCTACCAGTGTTGCAGGAGCACAGTCAACCAAACTATCTATAGTACCTCCTGGGTTTACTTTTGGTGCTCCCCTGTCTCTAGGAAAAGCTGGAGAAGCTGCTTCTACGTCAGCCACGTCAACTGGCACAGCATCCCTGTCCGTCAGCACTAGTGCTGCAGGCAGTCTCTTTGGCAATGTCCAGTTAACCAGCACGGGGTCTTCTGGGGTGTTTAATCTTGGAGGTTCTAGTGGCAACAAACCCCCCTTTTCATTTGGTGTTCAGCCAGCAAACAGTATGAGCACGTCCACCTCTACCCCTTCTACTCTCTCTGCTTCAACATCCCTCTCGTTTGGAAGTTTCTTGAGTTCATCACAAACTTCTGTCCCTGCTGCAACTTCTAGTAAGGTTGCGGGGGATGCCAAATCACCGCCTGTGTCAGAAAAGCCATCTGAAAATGAAGCTGTAGCAGCTGGAGGTTCACCTCCAGTGGTGCAGTCACCACAGCCACAGGTACAGGTTCCAGAGTCCATTAAAGAACCTGCTTTACCCCAGGCCACAGCTGGGGACACTGTCTCTGCGGGCCCAGTCACCACATCAGCAGCACCTCCTCCTGATGCTGTTGCTACTCCTGCCTCCACAAGTGATTTGAAGGCACCGGTGCCTCCTGCTGTCTCTGCATCTGCCCCACCAGATCAGAATGTCTCAGCGACAGCCTCTACAGCAACCGTTGTCTCTCCTGCAGAAGCCACAAGCGTGTTGGCTGCTACCTCGGATGTTGCTACCTGTGTTCAGAGCCCTATCATTGGTGCCTCTGTGTTTGCCCCCACTTCTGCAGGCTCCTCGGTGTTCTCTCAGCCTCCGAGTTCCAGCTCTTCTGGCTCAGCGTTTAGCCAGCCTGCTGGTGACACAACTGCCGCTCCTTCCACACCACCTGTTTTTGGACAACTACCAGCGGGTACCACAGCATCCTCTCCCTTTGGGCAAATCACCACCAGTACCTTGTCCACTGCCACCACTACCACGCAGGCTGCCACCTCAGCTTTTGGTAATTCTGCTTTTGGCACCACCACCACTGGGGGCTTTGGTCAACCAACCTTTGGACAAGCACCAACCTTTGGGCAACCAGCGAGCAGCTCTTCAGGTGGTTTTACCTTTAGCCAGTCTGGGTTTGGGACAGTGCCAGCCTTTGGCCAGCCAGCAGCTTCCACGGCAGCCTCGAGCAGCGGCAGTGTTTTTGGAGCCTCGGCCAGCACCAACAGTGCCAGCTCCTTTTCCTTCGGACAGCCATCTGCCAGCACTGGGGGTGGGTTGTTTGGACAAAGCAGCCCTCCTGTGTTTGGGCAGAGCACTGGCTTTGGGCAGACAGCATCTGTCTTTGGTAGCGCGGCCGCCGTGACCACCACAACATCCTCTGCTGGGTTCAGCTTCTGCCAAGCTTCAGGTAAGAGCAAAGTGCAGGGAAATGTGATTCCCCAGTGGAGCCATCTGGCTGAAGCACTGACAGCAGGATATCACTGGGGAAAGTAGGATGGTTTTTAATGCCTTTTTTTTTTTTCTCCCACCTTATCATGGTTTCAGCCAAATTTACCAAAACCAGATTGACAGGTGACCCTTCCTCCCCCAAAAAGAAAGGAGAGGAAGAGATAAGGAGATTTACGAGTTTAGAATTAACTATACTACTTTAATGAAGTATTAATACTAAAATTAAAGTAAGATGAAAATAATGAAATAGATACGATATATACAAAACTGTATCGAGCTTTTAGGATGACGATCACATCACCAGCAGGCATTGGGAGAGGTCCCAGACGGGACTCGGTGATGGATGGGAGCTGGATTCCAGATCTGGAGTCAGGAACATACAGATCGTGGTCAAAGGCAGGTGAACAGACAGGGTCCTCCTTTGATGTCAGCCGTCAAAGAAAGATGGTTGACCCTTTGTTAATTTCAGAGTTTAGTTAGAAGAGGCCTAGCTATAAAATTGTAAAACAGAAAATTGGTTTGTTTTACCTCAAATCGGGACACGCTGTTGCACTTGATGGGTTTTGGTTTGGTTTTTTTATTTGGGTATTTTTTCCCAATTAATAAGAATAGGACCTGCAGAGTACATGAGAGAGAAGCTATTGTTGGAGACCGAAGAAGCTTTTGTTCTGCTGCTCTAGTCATCAGTAGGCCTCTGAGTATAGATTTTTTTCAATCCAATCTCGCATTTGTTTTATACTTGTAAGTCTACTTCCACTTAGTTTTGAATTGTGTGCCGTCCTGTCTGTTGCACAGCGAGTGGGCTGGATTCAGCATAGTGTAAAAGATCTTGAACTAGTATGTTGTTGTAAATTCTTACACTGAAGAGGCAAGGCAGCTCCGAGACCCCACTCAAGGCAGTGAATAGAGCTGCAACACTTCCCTCCATGTGCTGCACTGAGTATGTACAGTAGCCAGGTGTAGAACCATATCATCTGGGATGGCAGAAAAATGTTAAGCCCTCAAAGCAATGGGTTAGCAAGGAACTAATCTGTTAAATCCACTTTTGCATTTGGAAGCATCTCAAAATGAGGTACAGCAGTAGCATGGCTGTCAGGTACCCGTCTGCACTGTTAGGTTGAATACTTGCACACATCAAACTTGCTTTGTCAGTCTCCTTTTGTTCTTCACACTGCTACAGTACGTTGTTTTTTTTTCCAAAGCTTTGTACAATCTTCAGAGAGCTCCCAGGAAAAAGTGAAAATTACACAGTAATAATAGAGAACATGTATTTCCAAGGAAGAAAAACTAATTAGGCTCATTTAATTAAAAATGATGGTACTGTAGGCAACAGCTTGCTCATTTTAACTACAGCAACAGATAATAGTTAAATTGGGGGGAAGTGAACTCTGATTGAGAAAGGTTTTCCTAATTATAGAAATGCAAGTTTTATTACAAAATGCACGTTTAAGCAAACTGGGAAATAGGATGGGGAATTCTTTTTTTTTTTAATCAAAACATTTCATTATCTGTAACGGGAATCTTTAGGTAACAAAGCTCAGCTCCTCCTTACACGAGGGAAATCAGAATGCTGCAGTGCTTGTTCATGACTTGCAGCGTTATTATGGCAATGTTAGCAGAAATCCAATTCTCTTGGATTACGTTGTACAATCCCACAGGTGAAACAGCTTTTCATTTTCTGTTTGTTTTTTAGTTGGCCAAGGTGAAAAGGAGAATGACTTTCAAATAAACTGTCAATGGAATTTATTATTTGTGTGCTGGTGTATACTTTAAATTTGTCCATCCTAGACATACTTGGTAACATCATTTGTCTCCCTCTTTTGGCATGGGAGACATGTACTTTCCCTGTTCTGGACTGATGTCACCTCCCTTACTTGTCTTATACCCTAGGAATACTTCTGGTTGTTTATTTTCCTTTCTTTTCTCAGCAGGTTTTGGTTCTAGTAACACGGGTTCTGTGTTTGGGCAAGCAGCTAATACTGGAGGCACTGTCTTTGGCCAGGCAAGTATTTATTGCTTTTGAAGGAACAAGGCACTGTTATGTATAGTGGGACTTGTTCAGGGCTCCCTACCTCTTTCTGGTAGATTAAAAAAGTAATAATAATAAAAAAAGAGACAATTTTCTACACTCAGTAGAAAGTCTCCCAGTCTGTTGGGCACCAAAGCAGCATCTGTGTGAATGTTTTCCAAGGGGTATGGAGAGAGAAACTTTTTATCATGTGCATGATACGACAGAGATGTGGTAAATCACCTTCCTTTATTCCAAGCAAAGTGTGAAGTGGACAGTGTAGGGTGTAGGGCAAGTTTCCAAGGCATTATTCTGTGCCATAGACAAGGTTTAACACAGACTTAAATAATATTTTATTGTTTTATGTGTTGGAAGGTAAATTGCTTGCTGGTTTATCAGCCCCTTCATACATCCAGAGGCACAGACCAGAGGGAAGAATCAGCCCTGGGGACACGTGCTGCTTTGATTTTCTTACCTCCTTTTTTGTCCTTTTTTTTTGCTCTAGCAGCCATCTTCTTCCAGTGGAGGCTTGTTTGGAACTGGAAATGTTGGGAGAAGTGGAGGCTTCTTCAGTGGTTTGGGAGGGAAGCCAAGTCAGGATGCAGCCAATAAGAATCCCTTCAGTTCTTCCAGTGGAGGATTTGGATCCGCAGCTTCCCAGAGTAAGTGAACAGAGCAAGAATCCAAAATGATGCTGTGATTTCCAGCTGCTTTTGTGATCTCATCTGCTTTTCTGCCATTAGCCATCTTTGAGTAAATTCTGTGAGGGGGTAACAGAGACAGAGTGTGCATAATGTGTAATCCAGGATTTTTCTTTTAGGTTTATGGAAAACAAGTAGGGAAGCCACTGAAACAAAGAAACAGATGCAAGAAGTGTGAAGAAATCTATATTCTGTAGGGAATTCTTGGCCCAACGCTTCTTTAAAATTGGATAACCTAAATTCTTGTCATTGAATTTCTGCTTCCAACATGGTTGGAAGTTAGAAAGCTTTCATTGCTTCTGATCTGCCTTAACACTGTAAAAATTAAGAATCCTATCCTCAAGAGAAACCAAGTTAACAATTGTGTGATGGATAGCAGTTTTGTCAGCTTTGTCCTAAAAACGGCTGTGTGTTTTAGCTAAGTGTGTTTTAGCTGAATTAATCTGCACGTGAGGTGTCACACCAGTCCTCCCACATGTTGCTTCTTGCCCAGCCAACCAACCTAACAAAATGAGGCATGAGAAGTAGTTCAGAATACATTAAAGCTACCCACAGGTTCTTTTGCAAAGGGGACTGTAAGGGACTATTAGAATTTTTTTTCTAGAAGCTGTAAAGGATTAACTGTAAAGGCAAGAATCACTCACTGTCTATTACTGTAAACTTTTTTTTTAATGCCAAAGTCAAGTTAAAAATACATTAGTCTTGAGTTTTCTGGCCTGACAGGTCTTGGTAATACACTTAAGATTTGAGCTGAGCTGAGTGTATGCCATTATCTGGCGTACCCATTACTAGCAGGCTCTCTCATCCTTTTTGTGTGCAGCTTATAGCAGCTCTGCACTTGTTACGTACATTTGTGTGCCACAAAAACTATTCATAATGATTTCTTAACTGTGATTTTATTTTATGACTGCCCAGCTTCGTTATTTCATCACTTGTGACTTGCCTTTGGCAGAAAGGGAAAGCAGGAGGGTAGGGTTCAGCAGGTAAAAGGCACAAAGGAGGGGAAAGCAGTGGCTGCGGCGTAAAAGTAGAGCGAAAAGGAAAGCTGTAAAATGGGCTGAAAGTGGCTAGAAGTAGCACTTCAAGTCTTGGGAGAGCAAATCCATTTGTTTTATTACATCTTTAATGATCCACGAGGATTAATGGTTGAGGTCAATTCTATAACCTTGCTAATTTAGTCCTCCTTTATTGCAGTGCTGGGTTTCGTGATGAAATAAAACAGATGGTCCACCAGGGAAAAGCTTTGGTTATTCTGTGTCCTGCCTATAGATGCTAAAAATCTGAGTAGCTGTGAAAGGTGAAAACTTGAGTCCATTCTCAGTAAAGCTGGAAAAATTTGTTTTCTACTTTAAGGTCCCATCAAATAGTCGTGTTGGGAAATACTGACCATTGCTAAAATAGCTGAGAATCTTTACATTTTAGGTGGACTGGTATTTGTGTGGTCAAGAGACTGATTCTAGCTGCTGTGGTTTCTCACTTGAGGGACTGTCAGTGGCTGCGGTGTGGGATGCAGCTGATCAAATCATCCATCACTGTGATTTGCTAGATTACAGCAGTAAAGGGTTGTTAGTGATCCATCAGATCCAGGAAGGATCTTGGTGGAACCACAAAGACTGTAGGAATAAGGGTTAACTCACTTCTCTCTGCAGGTGCTGTTTTCAGTGTGTTCATTTTGTCCTTGGAACTTGGGGAAGTAAAAGGTGTTTCCTTTCTCCTGATCCAGTTAATGAAATATAACATGGAACATTGTCCATTATGAGCTTCATGACTACTCTTCATCTCCTCAGATTCTTCTAACTTGTTTGGAAACAGCGGAGCAAAGACCTTTGGATTTGGCAGCTCATCTTTCGGAGAGCAGAAGCCTGCAGGCACTTTCAGCTCTGGTGGTGGAAGTGTGGCATCTCAAGGCTTTGGGTTCTCCAGCCCAACCAAAGCAGGTACTTTGTTAACCCACCCATTGTCAACACGCACACTTTGCTGTGAGATATTTCCTAGAGTGTTCTACCGTTTAGACTTCTGCAGCCTGGACTCGGTACGTGTACAGGAATGGTCTCTGAACAATAAAAAATAACTTAATGTTTTAGTGAATGGAACTGGTGGATTCATGGTGGAGATTTACAATCTCTTGTGCAGAAAAGCATTCAGTAAACTACATTTATCATTCCAGAAATTCTCATTGCAGTTCAGGAGCAGAAATAACTGTGAATGAGCATGATCTTATGTCCCATACAGTGAAGAGTACAGAATATGCAACTGAATAAATTCTTTCTACTTTAGTTGGTACCTTGGAATGTTATCTTCCAAACTTCCCCATGGGTTTTGTAACCCTTTCATTCTTTCATTCGCCCAGTCACTCTTTCCTTGCTTTTAATTGTCTTGGTTTGAAAATTCTTCTTGAGGTAGGATTTTCAAGAGGTTTCCACAGAAGGCACATCTGCTAACACAGAGCCCCTCAGATCCTTCCCTCCTCTGCTTATGTTTGCTAAGTGTTGAAATGAATGATGTGTCTTCCTCTCCCAACTGCAGTAAGAGGGTTTATGTGATGGAAACCCTTTTTGTCCTGGTTTCACTACTCACACGTTTCACTATCCTTTCTCCACTGTTCGGTAATGTGCATTGCAAAAGAGAGTGTATGCCAAGCAAAGCTTCAGCCCCTGTAATAAATACTCTTAACTTCCTAGAGATAGAGGTAACAAGATCTGCATTTAAATAATTCAAGCCTAGGATTTATTTTTTCCAGACCTTTTGTGTTTACAGCCAAACAGTATCCATTACCTTGACGTGGACTGGAATTTCACCCAGGGTATTAAAATGTGTGGTGGTATCCCAGTCCTCAGCCCAAGTCAAACACAAGAGCAGGTGTCCTTCACGTTCCACAGTCTCAGTTAGACACAGAGCAACAATATCAACAGATGAACACAGAAGAAAATAATCTGGATAGAAGTCCATTCAGAGCTGCAAAAGGCAGTTTGGTTCTTGATTCCCTGCAGGAATCGTGCAGTTTCTGCTGACCTGGCGTTTCATCATTGCATTTTAGTCTCCACCATTTAAACCAGGATTAGCTGATACCCTACCTCCTGAATCTTTTTGCATCACTGGAGCACCTAAACCCAAACCTTGCCATCAACTCCCTGAGCTTAAGAGATGGGGAAGACTCACCTGGGGACTACTTCCAGTTTAATCCCTTGCATGTGTGAAGTTCTCTCCATGGGACACTTTTATGTCCTTCCAGAGTTTGGGATTAGAAGTCAGACTGCAACCAAAGCACAGCAGCAACTATTCACATGTGCAGGAGACTTTCCATTCTGCCTTGTTAAATGCAGTTTCTTTGGACAGTCACTTCTTTAAATGGTGATGAGCAGAGCTTTACTTTAAAACTGACAACAATGAAAGCATCTGCCTAGCCCCTGTTTTGTGTATTTTTATGATAACTTTGCTATCTCACAGTTAAGATACTGGTGTCTTTTATAAAGTAGAGGTTCCATCAGGTTATGCAAACATGTCCTACACGTTACCACCTTTCTGTGCAGCTCCGGGGACTGAGGTGATCTTGTGCTCAGATGCTCAAGAGAACCCAGAATGTGGTTTTCTTCATTGAAAAATTCATCTTTTAATTTGGCTGCAGATTTTTGGATGCATTCAGACACTTTTCCTAACAAACTGCCCTGCTGTTTAGAAGCTTTGTGGCAATTAGTTTTATAAATAACGCTGTGCCAATGTGGTGAGATGAGCAGTCCCGTTGTGGAGATCACCTGCGTGGGAATCTAGCTTTTATTTTCTCTTTCTGCTTTATTTACGTGATGTTCTTGTCCCTTTTTTTTTTTTTTGCCTCTGTTTTGCTCAGGTGGCTTCGGTGCTGCTCCAGTGTTTGGCAGCCCTCCCACTTTCGGGGGATCCCCTGGGTTCGGAGGGGTGCCAGCATTCGGTTCAGCCCCAACCTTTTCAAGCCCTCTGGGCTCAACGGGAGGCAAAGTGTTCGGCGAGGGTACAGCAGCAGCCAGCGCTGGAGGATTTGGGTAAGCTGACCAGGGGCCAGGGCTTGGGAAGGCAATTTTCTTGCATGACAAAAAGTGTTACGCTGAGTTACCTCTGCGTTAATGTAAAGAACGTGTTCTGTATTGCTGCGCGATGGTTGTGATGGAACACGACCCTCAGAGAAGGGTGTTACTGAAATTAAAAGAGGAAGGGGAGGCCTCTGCTATGAGGACAGGCTGAGAGAGCTGGGGCTGTTCAGCCTGGAGAAGAGAAGGCTGCGGGGAGACCTTGGAGCAGCCTTCCAGGATCTGAAGGGAGCTACAGGAGAGCTGGGGAGGGACTCTTGGTCAGGAAGTCTAGTGACAGGACGAGGGGGAATGGTTTTAAATTGGAAGAGGGGAGATTTAGATGAGATATTAGGAAGAAGTTCTTTCCTGTGAGGGTGGTGAGGCACTGGAACAGGTTGCCCAGGGAAGTTGTTGATGCCCCATCCCTGGAAGTTGTTTAAGGCCAGGTTGGATGGGGCTTGGAGCAACCTGCTGTAGGGAGAGGTGTCCCTGCCCATGGCAGGGGGGGTGGGACTTGATGATCTTTAAGGTCCCTTCCAACTCTAACCATTCTATGATTCTATGATTGATTGCTAAGCAAAAAGTGCCCTGGGTTTGGTTGGTTGGTTGTTCCTTTCTAAAAAAAAAAAAATTAAAAAAATTAAAAAAGGTGTAAAGCAAAGGCTTTAAGCCTAAAGGAAATAATGCGTATGATCTCATTTTAATGCTGAAACTGCTATGTTGAATTGTTAGTTTTAGAGATGGGGGGAAATGTGAGTCATCTTGTGAGTGTCTTAGGGAATACAGGAGTATTTTCTGTGTGCGCACTTAATGAGTTCAAATCTAGGCCTGCAAACCATGCCTGGCAAAGGCAATAATAAATATCATTACCTGGGATTGTGTCTAGCCACCTTATCCACTTGTGAGGTTTGGGCTAGAGATATAAATGAGAATTCAGTCTGTTTTCTCACCTGTGGGGGTGGGAGGAAGCACTTGTAACAGCCTGCGCTCCCGGAGCGATTTGTGTTTATCCCACACTGATTGTTTTTCCCTGTTTCTTTACCCCTTAAGCCTGTGCTTGGCACTGGAGCAGACAGCACTTTATTCCTTGTTTTGTTCAGCAAATACAGAATTTCAAACCCTGCAAAGTGGCTTCTGCAATAGGCAGCAAAGGCACAGCATTGCGCTACCATCAAGCCGCTCTCCTTCACGCCCTACAATTACATTCAGACCAAATAAACCCAATTAAAAAAATTAAAAACTCCCAGTGAAAAGAGGAAACCGGATGTCTTCCTAATCTTAGTGTTTATGTGTTTCGCAAGTGTTTGGCTTTAGTTTCAGGAGGAACTGTAACTTGTTAATTACCCGTGAGGTTATGAAATGGACAGCCATCTGCCAGGGCACCCCTGAGCTTCAACACGGTGGTTCTGCTGTGTCCGGACCTCGGGTGCAGCAAATTGGTGAGGCCCTTTGGAAAGGGTAAAAACAGAAACAGCTTAATGAAGTCCCCATGAAGAAGGATGCACTTGTAGGGACGACTCAGCTTCAACTCAGCTGGACAGGCTGAGAATGCTGGGACTGCTCAGCCTGGAGAAGACTCCGGGGAGACCTGATAGCAGCCTTCCAGGATCTGAAGGGAGCCTACAGGAGAGCTGGAGAGGGACTCTTTGTCAGGAAGTGTAGTGACAGGACGAGGGGTAATGGTTTTAAATTGGAAGAGGGGAGATTTGGATTAGATATTAGGAAGAAGTTCTTTGCTGTGAGGGTGGTGAGGCACTGGAACAGGTTGCCCAGGGAAGTTGTTGATGCCCCATCCCTGGAAGTGTTTAAAGCCAGGCTGGATGGGGCTTTGAGCAACCTGCTCTAGGGAGAGGTGTCCCTGCCCAGGGCAGGTGGGTTGGAACTTGATGATCTCTAAGGTCCCTTCCAACTCTAACCATTCTATGATTCTATGATTCTATTTTGTTCAGTTCCAGCTTTCAGCCATTGTGTGGCTGGATTTTGTACTGAAACTGAATGCGCTCAGTGACAGTGTTGGAAGCTTAAAGATAAAATGGGATTTGGAATGAGCAGCACACAGAGATCTCCCATAAGCAGCCCGCAGACTCGAGAAAGATAATTCAGTAGTTTAATTTGTGGGAAGCTTTCACAATTTCTTCTGTATTAGTAAAGGTGCAGACTTAGCCTGATGTTTTCAGAGTTGCCTGGGGAATTTGTTTGTGATTTTTAAAAACTTGAAAATAGAGTGCACAAGATTCCCAGGCAGCTTTATGAAGCTCCATATCTCACCACTAAATTTTGATCAACAGTTTAATTTTCCACAATAAGATAGCTTCTCTGCAGGACTTCCTTTCTGCCTTTCTCTTGAAGTAAAACTTTAAAAATCTGAAATCAAGAGAAGTTACTTTCCAGGGCGTTGAGCAGTATTAACTCTGAGTTCCTGAGAACACACTGCTCTCTTAAATATGTGTGATTCAACGCTGCTTCAATTCTGAAAAATCTGCATCATTTGATAAATGACTTGAGTATAAGAAATAGAAACCACTATACTGCTCCCAAGTCTGCAATTCAGGCTGTTTGTGAGCAAATAATATTTTGCCTTCATAAGCTAACCTCAAGTGCCTCTCAATTCTGGTTTGTAAGGGAGCTTTAGAAAAGTCCTGAAAATCTGGGCAAGATAGGTTTGATTAAATTGTTACCAGGCAGTGACTGTATCTCATGACTTTTATATGTTTAAAAAAAATATTTGTCCATAGCTTAAGCTGCTCCTGCTGTGCTTAGTGTTTTTGGACAGGCGTGTTCTTCCAGTTACAACTGAAAGAAGCAGTTGGAACCACAAGTTTCCTTGATGCTATTTTCACCTCCTCTTCCTTTCACCGGGCAGACATGATTTGTGTGTTTAGTGGCACAATCCCAGGGAGATGGAGCCCTGTAAAAACCTCTTCTTCTCAAATTTGTCACCTCGTCTTGCTTCTTTTAAGAGAATTAAGTACAAAACCTGGTCTGCCCTTGCTGAGAAAATCACATTTTTGGTTCTGAGCTGAAGGGAATGTGGGTCAAGAGCCAAGGCAGAGGCAGAGGGGATGATTTTAGGACCAAAGGTGCACGTGCTGTACGTGGAAGCAGTGTGTGTGGATGGTGGTGTCTGGGACAGGAGAAGTGATGTCCTTTACCAGGTGAATTGTTTGTCACACTGCTACAAGGGCTGTCTGTTATCTGGAGCGATACGTTTTGATGTGGTGTTTTGTTTGGTGGTTGTTTCTTCTGTTTTTTTAAAGTCTGCTAGACCTGGATGGATGGAGAGGCGGGTTAATGTGCTGTCAGTTCAGATTTGAAGTCGGAAAAGACAAGAGGCTTTGTGAGGCACAGCCTTGCAAAGCTGCCACGCTGCTTCACTTGACCAGTTCAGGGAAGGGCTGGTGCTGAGTGGGTACCAGTACCCTTGTGCACTTGCAGAGCTGTCACAGAACTTGTCATTTGAAAATGTTGTGTCTGTGCTTTTGCCCAGTTTAAGTTAGAGAAACACTTGATGCTCATTTTTTGAGTGCACTTCTCAGGATCAGAATGGGGAGAACTGTATGGGGAGGGGGCAGAGAACCATAATGTGTATCGTGGTCTTATCAGTGTGTCGCGCTGATTGCTCTACAATGCCTGATTGAATAGAGTGGGTGGAGAAAGGAGATTCATTTCCATATATAAAAGTATTTCTTATTCCAGTCCCCAAAAGCAATTAGGGAATTAATCCCAAGGCGGTGGGGAGAAGTGCCAGGTTGGTGCAGATCCTGGGGAAAGCACTGAAACTGTGTATGGTTCAAAATGGGCTGGGGAGAGAAAGGATAGAGAAACCTGCCAATGGTTTCTGTGGGCAGTGGATAAGGTTTCAGCTGAAAGTTGGGAGTATTTGGGCTCTAGGTAGTGCTGTGGCCATGAGCAGCTCATACCAATTCTGTGTTTAAAGCCCTGTTTGTGAAATGAAACAATGCTGTAATTTTGAGCTTAAAGGTCAAAAACTGCACACAGAGGTGAATTAATATTTTCCATTTGGTGGCTGCAGTTGGTATTTCCAAACACTTGAAAATATACCCTGTGTAAGGGTAGAAATATTTGCCTTTCTGCCTGGTTTACATTAAGAATGGGAGCTGAACACACGTGTGTATGTACAACAGTCTTTCCCAAACCAGAAAATGAGTTCCCAGAATGAACAATTATAATTATTCATATTGAGTAGTCTTGCTCTTTTGACATACCTTTGTTTGAGGAGTGCACTGTTGTTAATTTAAGTATGAGGACAAACTTCCAGTGTAAGTAAGAAGATTCTGGCAAACAGATGTTTTCTCTTTAAACTGCAGGTTTGGTGGTACCAGTAACACAGCATCTTTTGGCACACTAGCAAATCAAAATACCCCAACGTTTGGATCACTGTCACAACAGGGTTCCGGTTTTGGCACACAAAGCAGTGGATTCTCAGCTTTTGGGACAGGTGGAGGAGGTAGGAGAAGTTAAAATACAATAAACCTAACAGGTCTCATGTCTCCAGTTTTCCCTGGAACTTGGGTGTGACTCCCCAGCTCCCTGTCAGAATTCTGTCTGGTCTTGGTCTTGCTATAGGGAAGGCACCATGACCTGAGGAATTAAGGTGCAGGGTGAGATGTAGTGTCTTCTCAGACTTTATCACATAATTCCATTACTGATTTGCAGCGTGGCATGCAAATAAATCCCTCTTCTGCACACCTCCTCAGGTTATTGCTCTTCACCCCTTTTTGTGGGTGAAGACCAGTAGCCAAATCCTCATCTGATGTAATTCCCTGAAGCTGCAGTAATTTACACATGGCTGAGAGTGCCTGTGAGAGAGGATACAGTCATTGGTGGTCTCTCTGTCACCACTGACTCCTTTTAAGCACAAACCCCATCTTCAGAAAGCAGCCCTCTGTTTTGAGGGAGAGGTGGATAAACCAGGCACATTGTCTGCAGTTGCTACTAATGAATGGACCCAGCTGATTAGCAGTGAAAGCAAAACCCTCTTAAGAACCCAGACAAGTCACTTTTCTTCTAGATGGAGATTTGACTTTCATTGTTTGCCCATCGCTCTTTCCCTGGCCTAAGGCAGGGAAGAAACGTTTTTCAATCTGTGTGGGAGGGGATGTTTACTGCAAATTTTAGGCATTCCTTTTACCTTCTAACAATTGTTATTCTGATCTTGTATTTCTTTCAGGGTTTGGTTTTGGATCATCTAACACGTAAGTACCGTTTTGTGTCTAACTCGTCATTAAAAATCCAAATAGAATGAGAATAGAAGAGTTGCCTGGTTTACAAGACCAGTAACATACTAGTTTGGATTTCCTTTTCAGTGGCACTGCATAGAGCTTAAAATCCAGGCCCTGAATGTGTGAGGTTAATCTTTCATATAACAAGAGACTTTTCAGTTAGATGGTGTTCTTTCCACACCTCTCAGGCACACGATGTGTGTGCTCAAGCTGTGTGTGTGAATCTAATGTCTGCTCCATTTGCCAGACTGAAACAAGGTGTGATATAAATCGGTACCTTCCTGGCTGAATTGAGGTGCTGGTTTAGAGTTAAAGAAGGGGACTAAGAGCTGAGGTTACCTCTGTCATCCCACTCTGCCCCTCGCTTGCTGGATTACTTCTAGCAAGTTTCTCTTACTCTGTTTCCCTGTCAAATAGAGAAAACGTGTGTATCTCCAGATGGTAGCTCTAGAATAAGCATGATTACACGTAGTTAGTATGTGTTGATGCAGTCTCAGGTAGAAGCTGCTGGAAATACCTCGTGTGTTCTCATAATAAACCTCTGATCCTAAGGAGACTGGAAGTTTGTGTGAGAGGTCTGCTGAATTCATAGTGCCTGAAGGAGACTCTAGCACTCATCGCTGTGTTGCTTGTTTTTCTTGCTTCACAGATCTTCCTCTGGATTTAGTGGCTGGAGAAGCTAAGAACATCCTGAACTCTCCTGTAGAGCCGTGCTCCTGTGTTCATGAGTCACCTCCGTGTTCAATATCTAAACAGCTTTTCTTTTAAATACGAGTTCTCAGACTTTTTTATATAAGAAAAAGATTTTGCTTATTTTTATGCAACACTTGTTCTCGCTCTATATTAAACTATTTTATCCATCTTGATATTATTTGTGTTGGAAGGGTTTATCCCCTGGATCTAGAAGAAATAGAAGGATGCTGCTGTTCATCCCTTGCCTGGGCAAGGGAGTAGCTCAAGTTAGTTGCTGACACAAACCGGCACATTTTTCATTCAAGAGAATGACTGATTATCCGAGGTCCTTAAGAAGGTGCTGAAGTTTGCCCTGCTAATATTAAGTAGAGGATGGGGCACATGCTTATCTCAGTGATGTGCTAAAACTGAGTCATATGTGAGCCAGAGGCTTAGTGGAGGAATAGGAAATTATCCGAGAAGAAACTGGCAGTGTGCGGAACACGTTCCCATGGCAGTAGCATTCAGCAAAGAGGTGGGAAGCAAAAGCTCTCCTATTTTTACCTTTCTGTAAATTTTACAGAACTCAGAAAATGGAACTCAGGTTATAGGGGAAAAAACTTCTGGCCCTTGAATTAGAAGTGTGACCTCCATCCAGAGGCATTAGTGATTTTGTGGCTTATGGCTTCAGCTGTTGGATTCCACTCTCAGCTGCATTATTTCTACCATGAATGAGATTGTACTTTTTCCCTGTAGCTCTTTAGCTTTAGCCAATAACGTTTGTGAAATTCTCATATATTTATACTTGAACATACTGAGCAAGTGTTTTAAAGAACGCCCTGAAGGCATTCTGGACAAACGCTTTTTCTGTTTGATGCATCTGACCTCCATGAAACCTCTAAATGATGTAACGGGGTTTGCGTTGCTCCGTGATAAATGCAGTTGAAACAACAGCTTGTGTATTGGTTGAGTTACCTGCAGGTTGGATGGTTCTATCCTCTTGGTCCTGTTGGGACACTTTGGGATCTTTCTGCATTTTCTATTTATCTATTTTCAGCAAAAATATGCTAATGTTTCTTTTTTTATTTTGGGGGTTTGGGGATTTTTTTTGACACAGTATGATGACAAGTGTCACTTTCTAATTTGGTGGGCATGTTGTCACTTTTTGGAATTGTAAATAATCCAACTGCTTATTTTCATGTCCAGTGTTACAAACTAAATGCATCTATCAACAATTCCTGAAGAAGCTGCTTTTTTTAAGTCAACCTAAAAACTTAGCATTTGTCCTAACTCTTCTCCTAGCTGTGGAAAGTGTCCTTCCCTCTCTCTGCCCCGGCAATGAGGTAAGGTAGGCTCCTTTTAAAAAGGAAGACCACTGAAATATGGGGAATATCATGTACAAGGAGGGGTTATATTTAGATATGGAGAGGGTTTGCAGGGCTGTGGACTCCAAGGCTTTTTACACACAGCCTGGATTTGTGAACCCTTGGACACTGTGTTGTGTTGGAGACAGAGCTGTTGTTGTTGGGGTTGTTTGTAACCTCCCTTTTCCCTCTGATGGAAGAGGGTGAGCTCTAGCGATCCTGGGAGCTCACAGCGCTAGAGCAGAGGAGGGGAAATGTCCTGAAATTTACTTGTTTGGAGATGGCAGAAAAATCCCAGGGTGGCTTGAAGTGTGTCCTCCCGCTGGGTTCTCCAGCTTCTTAAGGCTGGAGGTGATCCTGCTGTTCTGCTTTCCTTCCTCTTTATAAATAGCAGCTGGCCCAAACCATTGACCTTAAATTCTTTGCATTAATCTCCCCTCGCCGTGGCATGCGACACCTCCCAGCGAGGCCCTATCAGCTGTGCTCCCCCAGATAGCTCCTGAACCTCCTGGCTGTGGAGGAGATTGGCTTGGGAAGAATGCGACGTTGGCATGCGGAGCCATTTCAAGTTGCTTTTTTGGAATGATGGGAGCAGTTGGGGGTTGTCCCTGCTGCGCTGCTTGGTACCTGCTTACCTCCTCTACCCTCTGCAAGTGAAGGACCGTTGGAATTCTTCCTGACTGAACACAGATACTCTCCTTGTGCTTCCAAAATCGTGGCTGAAGCAACCCAACCCCCTGAACTCTCTGCCCTTGAGAAGCTGCTCCTGGTTTCCATAGTAGCTGCCGCAGGAGCCGAGCAGCGTGGAGAGGCTGATGGTGACCACAAACCTACAGGAATATGTACAAAACGGAGCAAAGTCGACTTTAAAAAAAAAAAAAAAATTAAAAAAAAAAACAATCTGCATTTTTATTAGATGACTCAAGGTCTTGGCAAGTGCGTGTGGTGCGCAGTCGGTGGCTGCCAGAAGCTGTTAGAGTCTGTCATCTGTGGTAGGTGGCCTCTGATCTCGTGGCCTCTGGCCAGTTTTTTGTGGACAGATGTCCACCAAAGAATAAAGTTATTGACACAGAAGGTTCCCATCTTGGCAGAGCAGGTAAGGAAGCCAAGGACTGCCTGGGCTTGGAGCCCTTGTTTCATTAGATGTGTTGTCCACGCTGATTAATCCTCAAATAACTAGTAGCAACTGTTCCACCACAACTCTGAAGGAGCCCATCATTTTGTCTGTGCTGATGTGCTTCTGCCTTTTTTTCCCCTGGTGTTTTCAGTGTGGGAAGAAATCTTCCAAGGCTTTTATCGGAGGTGGATTTTTAATTATTCCTAATGAAAGAAATCACTTAATTTCCCCCTTCCTCCTGAGACTACACCGTGTCCTGGAGGCAGGGGAGAACCGAGCGGTGGTGGTGCTGTGCTGAGCCTGAGCTCTGATGATGGTGTGGGCAGGGGGGAGCCCGAGGCGTGCCAGGGTTTCCCCAAACCCATGGAGAGACCAGACCAGGGATTGCTGCTTCCTCTCAGCCCAAAGAGCCACAAAGAAAAGTGCCTTTTTTCTGGAAAAGGGGCTAAATGTAGCTTTGCCACAAAGAAGCACAAAAAGAAAGAAAAATTATTTAATCTTCTGTTTTGGAGGGGTTTTGCTGTGTGATACTTGGTGTTCCAGAATACAGGTGTCTCACAGTGGTCTCAGCTGTTCCCCTTGGTCTAAATCTCTCTTCTGGGAGAGAATATCATTTCTTTGGCTGTTCTGTGCCGCAGCAGTGTGGTGGGAAGAGGCAACCAGAGGGCAGATGCCAGTGGCATCCCTCTGCTGTCGATCCGAGGAGGGATGGCAGGGCTGAAGCTCATCCTGGGCTGCCGGGTTATCCCTCAGCTCTCCTGATTCCTTATGGCCACCCCCCTGCCTGAGTGGTGCCAAGACAGAGCTGACGTGCTGCTGGCCAAAACCCTGGTGATGCTCTTTGGGAGAAACCAGATGTGTTTCTGATGTGACCATCCTGCTCAAGATGGGTCTGTCAGCCTCAACAGCGAGTGACCACAGCATCCCTGTGTGCGGTGAGTCCTGGGGGTGAGAAGAATCCCTGTGGGAAGTGGTAGAGGTTGGAAAAAAGCTGCTTGAACATCTTAGATGATGCTCTGGCTGCTGAGAGCAGGGAGTAGGGCATGGAGAGGCAAAGGCAGGTGGTGGCACCACCTCCCCTCCCACCCCTTTGCCCAGGACATGGAGCTACAGGAGGTTCCATGTCTCACACTGTCCCAACCTCATTTTTCTGCAACTTTCAATGGGTCACAAAGCTCCTCTGCAAATGTCTCTCTGGCTCCAGCTGTGGAGCCAGGACTTCTCCGTGTGTGTCCTTATCAGCCACGGGCACACTTTGTGCTGCCAGGGCCACTATCTGCTCTCGGACCGTTCCCCCACCATGAGATAAAACAAAGTGTTCTGGCACTGTTCCTGGGTGCTCACAGCTGCGGGGGATGCGCTGGCCTCAGGCTGCTCTCCTGCCTGGTCACAGCATCCCATCCCCGCACTGAAGGGACCGTCACCCTGTCACCCCCTCACTCAGGGCTCTTTGAGAACCTCTCCGTAGGTGCCAGGAGCTTCAGCACGTGCTCTGCTTAGATCATAGAATAGAATTGTCTAAGTTGGAAGGGACCTTGAAGATGGCTTCTGCATTGGGAGTGACATAAGCTCTTGCTCTATTTTGAGGGGAAATGTGGGACAACCCCAAAGTTAGGAACGGTGGGGTGGGGTCAGAGCTGACCCTCCAGCGCTGCTGTCCTGTGTTCAGGCTTTGTGCCAGGACCAGGTTTGTGGGGACCAATTTACAAGGCTGTTACTGAAGGCACCCTTGGCAGTAGCGAAGCAGGTGGGTTGGGGTGCTCTGTTGGGATGGCACGTGTGCAGCGCATGAACAGCGGGTTTATTTTTTTTTTTAATAGATGCTTCAAGGCTCTTCAGTGCCTTGCTAAAAATATTTTGCTTTAAAGCTTGAAAACATGAAGGAATAAAATGCGTGTTTGCAGCTGAGGCAGCTGAACAAGATGTGAGATTAGAAGAAATGGGAAACAAAACCTGATTTGCATCAGCAGGGGGAAGTCCCTCTGCAAGTTTCGAGCAAGGACCGTGGAGGCCGGGGGGTGTCTTTGCAAAGGAAGGAACCGTTGCCTCTGTCTGCTTAAAACTGAGGTTAGAAAACTATGAAGCCAAGCCACGGAACCTCTAGAAACGTGAAGTTTGATTTGTGGCCTCAGTGTTCAGAAGTGCTCTGTAGTAAAGGGTGGATGTTGGTGTTACCCACAGCCCCAGAGCTGGGCTCCCCCATGGAGCTGGGCTCTGCTGGCTCAGCATCCAGCCTCCTCCTCGGCCTTCTCAGGGCTTTTCCAGGGTCTCTGCAGACAACAAGTGACCGGGTGCTTTCGGCTTTTTTCAGGGTGTCACCCAAAACAGCTGTGAGTTGGCTGGTGTCCCCTCTCCACCCCTCCCTCCCTCCAAAACTAGGACATCTAAATTTAACCTGCTATCAACAGATGAGGCTGGAGAGTTTCCACTGCGGAAAGGAATCCCGCTCAGAACCTGTCCCCTCCTCTGCTCGGCCTCCATCCGGGCACATTCCTCTTCTTGAGCCATGACCTCCCATATGTTTCATTCCCCCCCCCTTCCCCTGCAATGTGCGTGTTTGTGTCACTGCTACGTGCTGGTGGAGCTTCCCAAACTATGTGGCTGATGGGGTTTTCTGTGGGCACACACCTTGGTGGTGTGGGGATGGTGGTGCCCAGGCTCCCTGCTGCCCCATGCCAAAGGCTCTGGAGCTGTGAAGGTTGGTGACAACCTTGAAGGGGTGTAATGGGCTTGTGACAGGTTCTTGTGCATTCCAGGCAGGACCCAGGGGGGACATTGATGTGAGATGCTCCTTGTTGGGTGCCCAGGTGCGAGAGAAGCTCTGAGTGTGGTGTGTCTCCTCCAGCCCCAGGGGCAGGAGGGTCTGGGGGTGCTGGGTGGGAGTTGATGCAGCAGCAGGATCTTGTAGCCAACAGAGAAAGTCTTCGCTGCTCTTTGGAGAAGAGTTGGATGGTTGGATGTGAGAGCAGCAAAACTGCTGAAAGACCAGCCAGGCAACCCCTGCTCTCTGAGAATAATCTTGAGTTTCCTTTAGTGGGAAACAAGCAAAACCTCAATGTGAAATCTCTTGGGGGGAGGGTGACTAATGAAATTAATTCAGCCTGGTGTCTGAAAACCAGTGGTGCGCTGCAGCCTCCTGTTTGCCCAGGCTGGAAAAGACAGGGCTGCTCCCTGCTGCCGGGGGCACCGGGGCCAGGCTGAGAGCCAGCCTCCCCCCAGATGTGGGATTTACAAGCCAACATCTGACCAAGCTTTTGCTAAATCAGCACCAACAGCATCAGGAAACTGAACCGTGTGGAAGTTCAGCGGCTGCCCGCGCCGACGGGCTTGGCTCCATCCTGCCCTCACACCACGCACAGCAGCCCCGGGGGTGAAAAATGGATGGTACCGGGATGTCAGCTGGCATTTCTAACCAGAAACCTCCACACTCTACCTGATGGGGCAGAAGAGCTGAAATGGAGAGAAAAGGCACTCGTGGTAAATGGGGTGTTTTTCGCCATTCATTTAAAAACAGTCACCGCCCAAACAACTCCAGGCAGGCGCATTTGAAAACTTCACTTTATTTCTCTCTCTGTTATAAAAGCAGGGTTTTGGTTTGGGTTTTGTTTTGTTTTTTGTTTTTTTTACATCTCTGTGAGTGTCCAGACTTCGGTACATCTTGGGTTTTATTTTCACAGTATCTCTGCAACACCAAGGACGATTCTTATTGCTGTGCCAGGAGCCAGTGTGGGGGAGAGGGGGGTGCTGGGGCTGGGGTGCCCTCCCCGTACCCCCCCACTGCTGGACCCAGCCTTCTCTCTGCTGCGCCAGCTCAACAGGTCTACCCTCCCCACCACTGCTTAGGATCTTCGACTCCCCAAGGGATTGTCCCTCTCTCACCGTGCTCATGGAGGGTAGGAAAGGAGAACCCAAGGGCCTGTGATGTCCTCGGCGTGTTGGCCGAGCTCGATGGTGTCTGCCAACCCCTGCCCCACGGCTGCCCATGGAGGGAGAGGGTGCAGAGGAGGATCTCAGCCCTGCTGCTTCTCACCCTGGACCACTGTGGGGGTTCGACAGGAATGGCCAGGCCACGCTCTCAGCTCCTGTGGTGATGTGGGAGCATCACTGGTGAGAGGTGAGGCAGAGACAAGCTCACGAACATCAATATCCCATGCTGGTGCCCCATCACCTTCGTGGCGTATCCTGTATCTATTCCCCGTTCTGCCAAAAAGCTGCCAGAGAAGGAGCTTTAATTTGCCTCTCCTTATTTACCTCCTGACTTTGTGCAGGGTGCCCCTGATCTCCAGACATTTAAGTCCCCGCTGGGACCCTGTCAATCCCCATTCTAACAGTACAGCTATTAAGCAGCCAGACCACTAGTGATGTCTGTAGCACCTGTAACCTCCAACCACCGTTCCTTCTGTATTCAATCTGCCCCCGTCAGTTTTCTAATGAAGCAGCATTGGAAGAAAAAAAAACAACATCATTTTTAATCATCAACGCATGGAATCTCCAAAGAGGCAGCATCGCTTTTCCACGCCGTGTCTGGTGATGTGAATGGAGGTGGAGGAGCACGTTTCAACCTAGGCACGGGATAAAGGCATTCTTTGGGTAGGGAGAAGTCCATGCAAAGCCGACCCCAACGACAAGTTTGAATTTTGGATTTTCTGCTCAGCTGGGTCTGTTCAGTGCAACAGGACGAATTAGCCAGGAGGTTACTATCGAATTGCATGGATGCATCCAGTCCGCCAGGTAGAGGGAGTAGGAGGGACCAGATTTTACTCAATGCACCGGGAGACTAAGTCCAACACAAAGCCAAGTGGAAAAGGACGTAGGTGTTCCCTGAATGTGGTTTTTGGTGACTGAGAAGAAATCTTGCCTTGGAATTCCTTTGTGCAGCTAATTAAGACAACTGGGTCTGATTCCTTCGACCCATGCTGACATCAGTGAGAACTGTAAGTACTCAGCACCTGGAGACAAAGTGAGTACCAGACAAAAATTACCCCTTCTGCTCCCACCCGCGGGACTGCCCAGCAGTGCTCCTCAGCAGCAGCTGAGATGCACACACAAGCCTTATCAGCCATTCACCCACGCTCACATTTTGTCCTCTTCTGCGTGTATTGCCTAGGAGAAAATACAGAGAAGTCCCAAAGGGCTGTGCCAGTAGAGCTATAGTCAGGATCTGAATCCGTGTGAGAAAACAGAGTTTAATACAGAGTGACTGTGCAAGTCAAAGTCTCCCTAGCTTCATCCTTTGCAGTCCCCAAAGCCTAGACGTAGGCAACCTTTGGCTTGTGGATTTGGGTTTGATCCAGTCCGTTTGTTTGCAAGCTTCTTGTCGTGCTGCACCTCAGAGATCTGCCCCATGGAGAGAGCAGCTCCGTGGCCAAGCACCTCTGAAGGAGGACAGGCTCCCCTGGAAACGGGGCTCGGTGTGGGGACCCAGGATCCTTGTTTGCTGGTTTGAGACTGTCAGGGTGGGGAGTGTGTATCTTCTGGGCATGTGTTCCCCAGGTGATGTTGAACCTGTTGCCGAAGTAGACGGCGTGGCTTTGGAGAAGTGAGGAAGGAGAATTTCTTGCTGGTAACGTCCACGTGGAAGATGAAGGTGGCAATAGCAGTGAATCGGTGCCTCTCCCAGGGGAGAGCCTTTTGAGCAGCACATGTGGTGGTGAGACCTGTTCAGCAGGGCCAGGCTGGAATCTGGCATGCTGAGCAGTCTTCAGTCCTAGCTCTTGAGGCAAATTTTCAGGAAGAGGAGGAAATGTTAACTAGGGGAAGGAGCTGCTGAGGGAAGTGATGTGCCTTAGGCCATGTGCTGGAGCAAGAGAGCAGAACCTCTGCTCCCCGTTCTCTCCCCTGCCCTCCAGATGCCACCTCTGCTGCAGAACTTCCTCTGCCTGCAGACCGTGCCCCTCCCATTCAAACGGCTTCCTCTGCAGAAGTGCATCTGGTTATCTCTGAAGCCATCTGGTCCTTATTAAAACCAAGAGGTTCCACCTCCTGCCTCAAATGCACCTTTTTTACTGGAGGATCTACATCCGAGACCTGAGTGTTGCCCTGCTTGCACCTTCTCGTGCATGGTGTACGTGTTTGTGTCATACCCAGACAGGTACCACACCATGGTACTGCCTGTACCCCGTTCCTGACAGTCATGTGCATCATGAGGTCATTTGGAAGAAAATTATCTACCAGCCCCAATGTGATTTGTTATCGTGGGAAGAAGAGTTTTTCATAGCTTTTGCTTCTAGTGCTCACTAGGAAAGGGTGCCTGTTCCTGAATTATGGATATTGCTGGGTAGGCTTGGTAGATAAAGATCTGCTTACACCCATGCATCTCCAATGACTTCAGAAGGATCCTTTTTATATCCTGCTCCTCTTACAGCGCTGTCATTTGGATTTCAGGGGGAAAATGGGGCAACAGAGCTTCACCCAAAACCAGCTGCTAGCTCTCAGGCCACGAGAAGGTGAGACGGTGGGCTAGCTGGGCAAACACCTGCCTGTCCTAAAGACAAACCCAGTGGGACATGCTCCCCCCCTCGATTTCTGTTGACTCCCAGGGCCACAATTCCAGCTGTGAGATGATCCTGTGTTATGATGCTAACGGGAGGCTGAGATCACCAAGTGTAAGCCGTGCAAGCTTGCTTGCTGCCCCTTTGGCGAAGCAGGGAGATGGCCTAGTAGCTCCCACTCAAGAGACATCCTCCAGCAGGTTTGTTATTTGCATTGCTTTGAAACCCAGATCATTTCCATGCCTCCTCCTTCCAGGTCTGACAACCAGGAAGACTTTCTTTTTACCACGCTTCTTCCAATTTCATGCCCTTTTTATCCATCAGCCCGTGACACACTGGCGATCTATTCCTTATTCCAAAACTTTCTCCCCCCAAAAAAATCTGTAGAAAGGACATTCTGCCTGGTGGTAGATTTGTTGTTTTTGTTTTTGTTTTTGTTGGTTTTTTTTTTCAAACATAGCTTTAAGGCAAAAGTTTGGCAATGCAAAGCAAAGTCTACATAAGGCCGCATGACTTGGATTTGCAACTCAGAACCTTACAGCTTAAAAAAAATAATATATCCTTATCTTAAACAGTCAACTTTTTGCTCCAGGAAATTGTTTTGTTCTCAACCAAAAAGAAAAAAAAAAAAGACTCTTTAAATCCCAAATAAAATGTTCTTACTGTCTTGGGCAGTCTGGACAAGCTAATGAGACTGAAGTTCAAACAGTAACTAAAGTAGGGAAGGACAAAAGAAAAGAAAGAAAAAAAAAAGCTCTACGGGTAGACATCAGTGTTAGTTTCTTCCCTTAGGAATCCAGTGATGAGACAGACCCCAATCCAAGGTCTCCTCTTTAGCTTTAGCACAGTGAAATCCGTCCCAATGGGAGAAGGTAGAATGGTTGCATTTGAATGAATTAAAAGTGCATTTTGATTTTGCTCAGATTATACGTGTGTATTCTAATACCTAAGTGATTGTTTTGCTTCGGGTTGTAGGGTTTGTTGGTTTTGTTTTTTCTCTCCCTTTTGGTGCCAGGACGCCAGGTTTCTATTATCGATGTTTTGGGGGTATCACCACAAGCGGTGGTCCATCCTTTGGCCTCCACATGAGTACCTGAGCATCATTGGCATTGGGTTTGACAAGGGCACTGGGTGGTATTGGCTCATTCTTGCTAAGGACCTGGGGCTGCTCTTGAGCAGAGGGCTCCTGCAGCTTGGCACGCTGCCCCAAGGGTCTGCTGGGGTTCACCTCGATGCCCAGCCGCATGCGCCATTTGATAGTCTGCAAGGTCACCATTTCGTTGGTGGCCGTGTTGGTTGCAACCAGCCAGGTGGTGAAGCTTTGATCCCGGTGAATGCTTGTGAGTTTGGCCACGTTGCTCTCACTGACAGGGACAGCCCACGTCACGCTCGGGTAAAAGTTGTCGTTCATGCTGATGTTGAACTTGGACTCCTTCTTTGTGGGACCCACGATGGTGCAGGTCTCTGTCGTGTTTCCATACCAGGGATAGTTCACCCCGTCTGAGTCACTGATGGCCTGGATTTTACCATCCAGTAGATCGGGAAGCTCCCAACTTGACCTGCCGTAACCAACAAGAAGTTATAGATAATGCATTAATTCCTTAGTTTAGAAACATGCTGAACTTTGAGGAAGGAGTTGTGAATGCATCCCCACTTTAGCTTTTACTGGAATTTGTGCCTTTCCCTCCATCCTGCTGAATGAGCTCAACCCTGTAATTAAAACTGGCTGGAAATTTCCAGGATTGATCATGAGAGTCCATCCTGCTGTTAAACACCGCTGAGGAACCATCACCAGGGGCTTCCCTTGCCGGGACCAGGGGCTACCTGGAGCAGGTCAAAAACATGCTGGTGTTTAAGTGAGGCTGCAAAGGGCAGGTTGCTCAGGAAAGCTCCAGTGTTGGAGAAAATCCAGGGTTGTGGGTATCCTCTTGCAGCTCCCTGGCTGCCAGAGCAGGATTGAACGCAAGGACTCGCTCCAGCACCACGTTCAGGATCTCCTGACTCTCACGCTGGTGGGAGCAGAGCTCAGGGCTGAGTTTCTTTCTCTAAAAGGCACAAAAATCTACCCTATTGGCAGGAAAACGGGCAAGCTCGGAGCTGGCCCTGGGGGAGAGGTGACAGAAGACCTGAGCAGCAGGAGATCAAGGATTCAACCAGACCATAAAGCTTCTCTTTTGACTACAGCCTCCCGACCCACAGCTTCCCATTACCTTACTCTGTTCTATTTTCATTTTTTTAAATTTTTTTTCAGCCCCCACCAGCAAATGCTCATTTTCTCCCTGGATAAGCCACTGCTCCCTCCCCGCTGTCTGCCTGGCGCTGGAAGTGTAACCCATCCTTCTCCCAAAGCCCTGGGAAGGACCCAGTTCAAAGGCTGCGCACCAGGCTCCGGGCTGGGGATGGTGTTACAGTAATCAGAGAAACCCAGGTCGGCCGCCTTGTAAAACTGCCTGAGCCGGTCGCCTGCGCCCTCCGCTTCCAGCCTGACGGAAAGGTCAGCCTTTGCAGCCAGAAAGTAAGTGCAAAACGGTCCTCTGTCACCTTGCACCGCACATGCACAACTTCATTTTTTTATTTTTTAACTTTTTTTACATTTTTATTAACTTCCAATTTAAGATCAGATTTGCCGGTAGAAGCAAACACTCAGGAAAAAAAGGTTAAATCTTTGCCGAGTCAAAACACATCATCTCAGTGCCATGTGTTACGTTAAAGCTGCGTGGCATAAACCACACACCACGTGCTCAGGCCGGGTATTTTAAGGACATTCTTTGGAAAACCAGGTGACTCTAATGTACCTGCTCCCTCCTGCTTATGAATCATCCCTCCCTGCTGCCCAGGGACAGTGACCTTACTATCGAAGGGGCTGCGTGGCAGCGGTTGTGGCATCTGCAGTTGTCCCCACAGTGGAGTTGGGATGTTGGGCTGCAGGCTGTGCCGCGGGACCTGGTTTATCTTGGGAGGGAGATGGAGGGACACGCTCAGGCTCATCAGGGGAACTCTCTGAGCCTTTAATGAGTCCAGTGCTGCCGCTTAAAATAGCTCCTTGGGCAAAGCAGGGGCTGCGGCCGGGCACAGGCGGGGGGGGACACACACATCTCAGGCTCTGACGCAGCTTTGGGATGAGCTTCTCCTCTCCGCTGGTCAGGACTAATGTGACGGTCTCACATGGCTGTTCTGATTGTTAATTAGTTAATGACCATGAAGTGCCTCCATGTTTGCAACCACTGGATCATTCAGCAGTTAGCTGTAAATGTCTGGCTGCAGCTAGAAGATACCGGGGTGGGAGTGGGGGTGGGGATTTAAAGATCTCATATATCATTTTTTTTAATATTTTTTCCATCCAAGTGGGGATCCTACCAAAAATCTGCCCTGTGCAGGCGTTGGGCAAGGGGCTGCACAGCTCAGGAGGTAGATGGTTTGCAGGTTGGAAGGCCCAGCAGGAACCCTGAAGGTCAAGGTCAAAGCAGGACACGGGCTGCTCTGAGGGATGCAGGGATACAGGGATGCTCTGAGCAGTAGGACGGGGGGTCAGCAGCAGCCGGGGGTTATGCAAGGGTGACGTCTCCCCGCACAGATTTACAGGCTGCTGTCAGCTACGGCAGGGCGGCTGCAGCAATCCTCTCCTCCAGCTCATAGCCAGCAGGCAGAGGGAGTCCTTTCCCTGGAAGAAAATTTTTAACCAAGGCAGCCAAAAGGAGATCCCCGAGCAGTCCTGCCAGGACCCCCATCCGCCGGAGAGAGAGATGTTTATATGCTCTGTTCTCTAAAACAGAGTCATCCTGGCTCATCACCCCAGGCTCGTCAGGGAGAGCTGAGGCGGGAAAGGCTCTGGGGATGCTGGATGAACTCAGCCCTCGGCAGGCGGAGGAGCGGAGGTCGAGCTCTGCAGCCCACCACCTCCTCCCCGGCACTGAAACACCATCTGGAGGCTCCTTCTCACCCTTCCAGCAGACGGTTTAGGATTACTCTCTATTCAGACAGTGGCCGGCACCCAGCTCAGCTGCCACCTGGGGATGAGACGTGACAATTTCCTGGAGGTTTGCTCTGTGACAAGTGTGGTGCTAAGGTGCAGCTACAGCATCTCTGCGGATGCAGAGGCACCAAACCAGGACTGGAGATGCTATGAGAGGCTGATAAACCCTCCTGAGCTGCTCCAGCCTACTCGGGTCAGAGGTTGGTGGTGGGCAAGTGGCAGGAGAATCAGGTAGAAGGCGCTCAGAAACCGCAGGTCAACTAAGATCTGTTTTTTTCCCATCTTCCTTCCCAGTAGATGCATCTGACCCCAGCCAGATTCATACAGAATTACAGGATATTCTAAGGATTTGCCCAGGGTTTAAATGAAAACACAAAAAGGTGGAGCTCTCTCAGGGTGCGGGCAGGCTGCTGAAGGCAGGATGCTGTCTGCAGAGCCTGCAAAACCCCACCGCAAAGCCCAGCGTGTTGGTGAGCAGCGTGACTGCACCCAGGGTGGCCCCAAAGAGCACCCCGCTTTAAGAAAAGGCGTGGGCAGGAGCAGGGAAGAAGAAACTGGTCTGTGTTTCTGCGTGGAGCACTCTGTGCCTAATTCTAGCGAGTGTGGTTAACCCCAGGGTTTCAAAACCATCACGCTCTATCCTGGTAACGAGAAGAAAAATGAGGCCTTATGATGGTCCCATGACTGGAGCAAAAGCAGAGGCTGCAGGGCGATGGCTGGTGGAGGCGGTTGCCCCCTCGCCTGCCCCTGCAGCCAAGCCTCTGTGCCAGCAGGTGAACAGCCTTGTTAAATAATATGCCAACAACTGCCCTTTTGGATGATTTTGGAAAGAAGGCTGTGGAATGATCTCTGGCTGCATCAGCATCTTTCCGTGGCGGTGTTGAGCCAAGGAAAGATCAGAAAGTGCCCCGTAAACACTTTGCTGACAATAGCCGGGAAGAGGCGTGAAAAGAAACCAACCTATCTGGTTTCATGGGTTCACTGTAGCTGATCAGCTCCAAAATCAGTAGATTCTAGCTTGTAATACCGCCAAGCTTGTTTCTGCTGCTTCTGAAACCTTCAGAGTCAGTATGAGTACCGCCAAAGACTGGAGCTGCCAACAAACCTCTCTTAACAAATGTCATCTTGCTACCAGGAGAAGGAACTTCGAGCTATTTCTTGTGGCACAACTGTAGCCCTGCTGCTGGCAGCCAAGCAGCTTTCTGTAGGTTTTAGCCTCCCAGTTCTCATTCAGATGCATTTCTTCTTACTCTGTCACATGAAATGAAGCCCCCAGCTTATCCCCAGCCCTCCAGATGGCTGCCCCACAGCACGGACGGCAGCAATCACTGCAGTGGCCTGTGCAGTGACAGCAAATCCCAGCACAGCAGCCTCCAGCCCCCAGCAGGGATACTCACGTATACAGTTAACCTTTTCAGACAGGCATCAGGCACTATTGCATCCTCAGTCCCAATTCCTTAGAGCTCCTAATTAGTCATAGGCCAGATGGACTTGTGTAACCTCGTGCTTTCCGACACCCTTCCTCTCCAGCAACTCCCAGGAGAAGAGAAAGCCCTGCTCAGACACAGCCCATGCTCGGGGCAGGTACCAGTGCAAGGTGTGGGTGCAGTGAAAGGCTACCCCCCTGTATCCCACATCACTGCTTCCACCAGCTTCCCTGCACCTTTCAAGAAAGAAAACCTGATATTCAGAGCTGCTTCATTTTCAGTTGTCCTCTACAGAGTCTTTCTCACCTACCCTGTCACGTCAAACAGTTCAAGCCAGGGTGATAATGAAGAGGAGGAAGGAAATTTAGGATGTTGCCCGGCTGCAGGAGCCACGCTGCTGTGGTCCCTCTTCCCCCCCATCCTCCCCCTGTGTGGTCCTGCCTTGTTGCTTGAACCAGCAGCGATGTTTGATGCACACGGGTTCAGGGAGTAAAACTAGCACTGAGAAAAAAAAAAAAAAGGATGGATTTCTGCTGGTTTTGCTGAGCTGGCTCAACTCAGACTGGACAAGCTACTGAACTGTGCTTACAGCTCAGGTAAGGGCCAGGGGACACACAAGGCCAGTGAAGCCTTCTCCTCTAGACTCCCTGAGGGGTATCTCAGCAAATTCCCATGCTGAACTGACCTGCCTTCGCTTCCCACAGAAACCATAACCCTTTTTCTTTTGGTGAATCTGTTCCTGATTGTGTTTTCCTTCCCAAGTGCTGGGGGTTTATTCTCTTGACAAGTCGATTTCTCGAGTTCATTGTGTCTCTGCTGCAGGGCACAGAAGATTTAATCTCCCAAGAGCGAGATGCCTGGTAAGGTAAAGCAGTGATGTAATGCTGCCCAGCTGCCCCATCGGGTCCTCCAGGGGAGACATATCTACCTGAAACTTCTCCAGATCCTTGGCTAATCACATTCAAACTCCGATGTATTTATCTCTCTGTTTTGCATATCTCCATCTGCACTGCTTCTTGCACATCTCCATGGAGATGAAGAAACAAGGCTGGATAATGCCATTCTGGCAGTGCCCAGCCGCTAGCACGGGTCCCACCAGGTTCTGCACCACCAGGTGTAGAAACAAGCACCCACCCCAGGAGATCCCAGCGGGGACCTGGTCCAGCTGCTCCTACCCAGGTCAGAGTTCCGTGGCCTGATCCTGCCACCTCCCACTGCACAGAAGCATCCTTCCCCAAGGACATGGGGTAAAACCCTGCTCAGGGTGTGGGGGGGAACAGTCACACCAGCCATGGGGCTAGTTCTGCACGGGGATGGAGAGGTCAGAGAGCACATCCACACCCTCATGCTGGGGGTTTTCAGGTTCCCAGCAGCATCTGCTGACTTGCACATCAAATAATGCCAGCGTTTACCTGTTATCTGAGCTTTATTTTCCTTTAGGCTTAAAAATACTTCGTTTAGCCCCAAAATTGTCAGTGCCACTTTAAACACTGCGTGTCTAAATTAGCCCCTCTGTAGCTAACATCCCTATAGGAGCGTTATGCACAGCTCCATCTGCTCCAGTATTTCTCAGCTGTTTCTGTCCTCAATGTAATGGCCAGCTTATACACAGCTCACAACTTGGGAGCATAAAAGTGAAAAATTAATCCAAAGCTTGCTCTAAGTATTAATGCTCTGGTTGACCGACTGATTTTTTTTTAGTATTATTCTTTTCTGTTTGCTTTCCCCAGCAGTGATAAAAAATATATATGTTCCAATAGTCTCTTCATCATGGAAACTTGGGACAAATACTCTGTTGGCATAAATCAATGCAGCTCAGTGGAGGTCAGTGGAATTAGGCTGAGTTACACCAACTAAAGGCTTGACCCATCCTTTCAGGCAGGTTTGTGTCCTGTCTCTCTATAAAGGTCTAAAAGGTCTTCCAAGAGCATGTTTCAACGGCATTCAGTGAGGCCTTTCCTCCCAAATGCCTTTATTTATAGCTTTCGGATGGCAATAGGTCCACAGAAAGAGCGGAGGAACAGGCCAATTCCTGCTTATGTTTGGGTAACTCTTATTTTTGTATCCGTTAAATGTCAATGAACCTCTTCAGGGAAAAAAAATAAAAATAAAAATCTTTGTTTCCGTGATTTTCTGGCTAACAGCTCTCCTACATAGTTGCAGTGTTTAATTCTGACTACCTGTTTACAGCACTTCGCTTGTAGATACGACTTTTTTTCTTTTTTTTTCTCAGAGCAGGGAAGACTCTACCAAATCCTCAGTTTATGCAGAAGGAAACTCAGGTGCAGAGAAATAAAAGGACATGCTGAGGTTTGCAGCCCACAGCAGCTCTCTGCCCAGTCCTCCGCATTTTGGTGGATGTGAGCTGTATTTATATACAGTGGACTTTTCTGTTTTCCTTTGCAGCTGGTGGCTAAAGACAAGATTTCTAAATGAGCCTGAGAATTACACATGCAAATCCCAAAGGCCTGGAATTGGGAACATCTGAGCAACAAATTGTCCTTGCTGAAGATGGTGTTGGAGCCAAAAAAGCCTACAGATTTCGGGCCTGCTGTAAGTACTTTTAAAATCAAGGTAAGCCGGTCTGCTCCCTCACTCCGGGTGTTTGCCAGGTGCCAGTTTGCTTCTCAAGGCATTTTCTGTTTGAGCAGAGAGGGGACATGGGGACAGATGCTGGGGGGGGAGGACAGGTTTGTGGCTGCTCCTCGGCGTGCCCTCCCCTCTGGTCCACATCTTACAATGCAGATTTGCTTCACATCTGAGATGCTGAGCCCGTGTCCTCGCCTGGGCTTACAGGGGAGGGAAGGAGGGCAGGGGTGTGCATCCAGATGTTCAGGCCTTGCATTAAGGGGCACTGCATGAAATCAGAGCTTGTCCTGCTCTCCAGCCCTACCCCATCCTCACTCATGTTTTTTTTAAAGCCACCCAGAATGACCCTCGAGGGGCTGAGCCAGCATTCCCCTGGCACAGGGCACTTGGGACAAGCAGACTTGGAGGGGTGGGGGTGTTTTTAGACTTGACCTTCCCATCCTTTCTCCCTTGCCCCCAGAGACAGGACAGCATCAGCACCTCCAGCCACCAAACCATCTGCCAGCAGCGGGCTCTGCGGTCAGGTTTTGTCCCCGTGGCTGGTCAGGGGGAGTTCTGCTGCACCCAGTGCTGCCCAGCACCGTGAGTTGCAGAATTGCTGGTGGGTGCAGGCGTTTGGAGATAATCAGGTGCTGCTGCTGGTTTAACTACGGCCCAAAGCCTGCAATTCCCTATGGTGAACAAACTGGTGGGGGACTGGGGAGAGATGACTTTTCACCCTAGGGAAGTAATGTTTGAATTTGACTCATTCCTGTCTCACTATGACTGTCTGACCAGGAACATGGGGGGAGGGGGTGCAAACAACCCCTAGATTCCCCCTACTTTACATATATACCTATATATCCCCACTCCTACGTTACCTAAAAGGAAAGTAATGGGAAATTTTCACCCCACTCCAAGGTGATGCAGAAGGGTTTCATTATTGAGTGGGTTAAATCCATCTTGTTCTTTCCCTGGGGGCTGCCTGCTACCACAGGCAAAGGAAGGAGGATTCCTCCCGTGACATTAAAGTGCCTTCCCAAAGCTGGTAGGCTCCCGAGCTCACGGCCATGGCACACTGCAACAGCAGTACAGCACGCTGGGGACGGCACCGTGCCACAAGTGTCAGCCCCCGAGTGTCCCTAAGGGCTTATCGATGGGCTTTTACCCCCTCAGGGATGGAGAGGGATAAGAAAGGGAAGAGCTGGCCATCAGGGGAACCCCTCACGTAAAACACATCGTGGCAGGGCTGACCTGGGATCTCAGGACCTCCAGTGCTGCTCAAAAGCACTTGTAAAATACAGTATCGCTTTTGGGGTTCCTAACAGAACGAGCAGGTTTTGGTTAGGGCATGGGAACATTCCCATTAGAAGAGACTAACACCCACTCCTTTAAAAGGGCAAGGACAAGCTCTCCTATATTTTAGACACATGAGAAAGTCCTGTTAAGTTTCAGAAGAGCTGGGTTTTAAAATCAAACCAATTGGGTTATAATTTTTGGTTTAAGCCAGTATTTCCCAGCCAGGCCATGGTTGTCCCACTCTGTCCTCCCGTTAGGCAAAAGCACGCGCTCTTGGAAATACTTACATTCCCTGTTCCCCGTAGTGATTGTAAAATTCCATGTGGCTGCAAGCCTGGATCCAGCCCACAATCCAGGTCTCCTTCTTGGGAATAGGGGGCACCAACACTTGCGCAGAGGCTCGGAAGTGAGGGGTCCGGTAGCGCAGGACCACGCTGGAGGACTCGTCGATGCTGGTGGGAATGGGATCGATGGAGGCTTTGACTTCAATCACCGAAATGCTTTCCCGGAAAACTTTGGATTTGCAGCTAATACTCTGAATACAGCCCATGGCATACCCCGAGTACAGTCCGACGCAGCTCCTAGGGTACTCCAGCAATCCTGGGGAAGATTAGGCATTGAAATTGTCTGGTGCTAGATCAATTACAGATCTTCTTGGTTTGTAATCTCAATACTGATATCCATAGGATAGAAAACTCATCATGTAAAGCCTTAATTTGAGTATCTGTTTTACAAGTACTGCTCCTATTTTGAGGTCAGCTGCACTTCAGAAGCAAAAGGGCCTTTAAGTTTTTTTTTTCACCTTTTAATGACCCATTAAATCTCTCGCTCAAACAGTCTTTGGGTTAAAAAAAAAGTCTCTTGAGTTCAATAAATAACGGTGGTGTTCTTAGCTGATATATTTAGTCCTTCCTTTCCTCAGATGCGGTCTGTCAAACATAGGACTAGCCGGTATTTCCCTTTATTCTTTGGATGAAAAACAGAATGTTGATAGACACATCTATATAAATAATGAAATAGTTTTTAGCCCCAGCTTGTCACAACCGGTGTGGATTTCCACTTCCTGACTTGCAGTTGTTCATAACTTCCTTTCGCACAAAATTACAATAATAACCGTAAGAAACGACGAGTGGAAAATGAAAAAAAAAAAAGAAAAAAGAAAAAAGAAAAGTAGCCAAATCTCCGATTTTGGAGGCTTCTCCGTCAGCGCTGGCAAAGGCTTCGGCTTTGGGGATGTTAATTTTTTTTTTTTTTTTTATTCTTTCCCTTAGAAATAGCTGAAACCATCAAGAGCAACTCGGAGGTCCTGGTGGCGCAGGCGGGCTCCGGGGGCTGCGCAGCGGGGCNAAGAAAAAAGAAAAAAGAAAAGTAGCCAAATCTCCGATTTTGGAGGCTTCTCCGTCAGCGCTGGCAAAGGCTTCGGCTTTGGGGATGTTAATTTTTTTTTTTTTTTTTATTCTTTCCCTTAGAAATAGC
>VXBW01005900.1:336355-365688 GCA_013400375.1 Thinocorus orbignyianus | reverse complement strand
TTTTTTTTTTAGAAACGTATTTTTTAATTTTCATTTTTCTTTTTGCTTTTGATTTAACTGCACCGATTTTTCCCTTGGTTTTTCAGATTAGCATTTTCTTCTCCCAGCTGGAGCTTGGTCGGTAGGTTCAGCAAAAGAATGGTCTCCTTATTTGCAAAACCTGTAGCCCTAGGCTGGATGGGCTGTGATTCAAGCAACTAGAAATGCAAAGCTCTCCATAGCAGCAAAGGGACTAAGGAGTAGCTGGAATAAAGAGAGAGAAGCATCTGAGGCAGCAGCGGCCTGTGGGAAAGTTGTCAACTTGTATTACAGCTAGTTTTAGGAGTAACATTCCTGGCTGTTCCCATCAATCGGCTGAGGATCCAAATTCCCAGAGCTGAGCTCCAGGTGAGATGTGTGTGTCCAGCTTTTTGCTCATAACTGCTGTACCTTGAGCTTTACACAGGGCTCTGGGTGTGCGTGTCCCCCAGGACTTGTTTCTAAATAGGAAACCTGGGGAATGGGGAGATTAAAATTGCTTTGTCGGTGCCACTTGCAGAACGGCCCAGCAGCACAGAGCAAAGGAAATGTCTTTTAGTCCTTCCCCACCCTGGGCTCTCAGCAGGCTTGATTAGCTCATGCAGGGCCTGGTGTTTTATCAACACCGTGCACTTGCTGTCTGCCCTCCAGCAGGTAGGAGAGACTGGAGCTACTGGGTGATCCTGACAAGTGAACGCCACAGGATGAGGGGAGGCAGATTTGCTCCTCTCCACCCACAGCAGGTGGAAAAAGCACAATATATTATCACCTTTTCCTCCTCCTTCCACGTGTTTCTCAAAGCACGGGCTGAGTATTTATTTAAACTTCTCTGTGGAGGGCACAATCACAGTCACCAGCCCTGCCACGGGTGCACAAACTGAGAACACACTCGAGCTTCAAACTTACTACCACAAGGAAGAATGAAATGAGCATCTCTGAATGAAATATCCAGTTGCTTCGGCAGCCTCCAGAAGGTGCTGAAATACTTTGACATTTCCAAGACTCTTTCACACTTTTCAAACAAGCTTGTCACAGTTTCTGGGAGCATTCTGAATCCGGTGAAACTGCATATTCTGCAACTCTAGTTTTGCTATAGCTTTAGCCAGGTCTTGCTTCAACTTGGCTGCGTCTGGTGTTCTGGTCAACTCAGAAATTGCATTATCTCATTCTAATTAAATCCGCTTTTCATCTTCAGCTGGAGTTTTCTTTGGGTTTTGGTTGTGCCTGTCTTACTGTGAGTGATTAAGGCATTAGCACACTCCATCCCAGAGTAGCTGCAGAACAGTTCCTGTGCCCGAGAGCGTGGTGCTCGCTGATGGAATTACTGGAGATGTGAAGCCAAGCTGTGACAAGTAAGAATTTGGAATGCCTGGCGATGCTGTGAGTTGTGTTTCCTTCCGGTGCTCATTTGATGAACTTCTCCATGTCTCCTCATAGCAGGGCCACGCTCTGTTCCTGCTATTGCTCCCCCAGGCATCGTGGCCTTCATGGCACCTCTGTGTCCTTCCCAGCAGGTTTTCCAGGATCACTAAAAGGCAGCGTCTCCCTTTTGCCATCTGAGTGGGGGCAAATGAAAGCAGCCCAGCAGTGGCCGTGCTGTGCTGTGTTAATGGACCCGATGGGTACTGCTGTGTGTGCTGTAAGTACTACAGAATATTTTACTTTATTTTGAGCAAACTTTGTTTTTCACCCCTGGAAGAATCCCACCTAGGACTGCTGCAGATTTGCTCGTGAGCACTTTGGCTGTGAGTGCTGCTTCGCGGCCAGGGGCTGGAGTGCACCAAAACCACCAGTGAATTCCAGCAAAAGGGGACATTGCCATCCCTCCTATCCCACCTGCGTCTCCAGTGTGGTCTGCGTGGCCATGGTGACCCCTGAAGCCATGCATGGCCGTGGCTACTATGCGGGGAATTGTGACCAGCAGCCCCCAGCCCCAGGGACCGCAGCACCACAGGCTGGCAGGGGTGGGCAGGTTGGCAGGGGGCACGGAGCAGACATGGCGCATGGAGCGTGTTGGATTTATCTGTCTGGATTTGTCTGTCTGGGTGTTCTCCGACTCCCATGGATCAAGTGTCAGGCCTGGAATAGAGCAGGGAGGGTGTCTACGGGTTCAGCGGGGATATTTATAAACCCCTGGGCTTGTGGTTGTTTTGCGAGCGGAGCGTGTCTCCTCCAAGCTCCCTGTGTCCCTTCTCCCGTGCGTGCCATGGGACAGTGCTCAGCGTGGCCCCAGTGCAGGCACGGGGGACATTTCCCTCCTGAGCTCAGTTTCTCTGCTGGGATAGGCGGTGACAGCCCATCTGCAGGAGAAACCAAATGGCTTTCCTTTCTCATTGTGCTTTTGAAAAGGGTTTGCTGGCACTGCCTCCACCCCACACTGCCCGTCCTCCTCCATCCCCTTTGCTGGGGACTTGTGCTGGGTTCCCATGGGGAGACCAGGGCAGCATTAAGAGAGAAAATCCCCTGTATCGGTGTCAGAAGAGACAGGCAGCGAATTAAATTAACTCCCAGGGCTTGTGGTGTTGCAGGATATGGTGTAGGGGAGAACTTTGTAGAGTAGGGCTGATGGTTGGACTTGATGATCCCGAGGGTCTTTTCCATCCTGAATGATTCTAGGATTCAAGGTACTTTTTTGCCCCGTGACAACTCCTGAGGAAGATGCTCAGCGTTCCCCAACACAGGGTGGGATGGGGGTGGACACAGACCAGTCTCCCTACTTCTGCAGGCTCGTGGCCACCAGGACTTTAACACTCAAAGCAAGGAGCCCTGTACAGCAGCAGGAGAAGCAGGGAGGCCATCCAACAGGGAGGTGACTGCTGTAGCCAAGTTAAAGGAGCAATGGTGGTTGTTATCTCCTGGACTGGTGTCAGGTGGGCTGAGATCTTCCTCATGCCTCAGAGCTGGGCAGTAGGATGAGGGCAGGCAGACAGGGACGGGGCGCTGACTTCACTGATAGCCTGAGAGTGCTGCTGTGTGGCGGTGGCCAGATGGGAGGTGGTGGGTGTCGGGCATGTGGCAGGGTCTGGGCACGCTTCCCGGCTGCTGCAGCCCCTGATGGTACCTGAGACAAAGGGGACCATGGTTCATGGGCTCTGGGTATGGGTGTTTGGGCAGGGGACGAGCTCTTCCCCTGGCTAGGATCATCATCACGGGCTGGGGGGAGGTTCCTGGACAGTGTGATTCAGAAATAAGTTAACGTGTATTATTTTCCTTTGATTCATAAGGGGGGGATGGAATATGAGGAAAACTCAGGAGTGAGAGCTCCTCAGAACCTCTGGCACTCACTTGGTCAAACACTGTCCTAATCTCTGGCCTGTCTGTGAAATGGGCAGGGGCTGGATGATTAGTTCATCCAGAGGATTTTCAGATCTATGGATAAACAGTGTGAAAAAAATGCAAAATTTTTCTTATTATCTTAGAAGGCCAAGAACTACTTTTCATCTAGCACTTGAGCTCTCCAGTGCATTTCGGACAGGACTTTTAAAGATACTCAGGCCAGGGTACCTGTGTGAATACTTACCTCCATAACTGGATATTTGTGTAGGCAAATGTCACTGCCACCAAGTGATGTGCCAGTTCTGCTCCTCAGTGCAGCATTCATCTTCTCCACTTCTCTGTCCATGGGGGATTTCCAGCCTATTTGCATAGGAATAATCTCATTTCTTGAGCGTGTGGGTGGTGTGGAGCTGTGACAGCCCAGGGAAGGTAACTCAGTGATGGCAGCCTGGGTGGATCTGGCTCAGGCGGTGGCTGCAGCGGGATGCCATCCTTCAGGCAGGAGGAGATGAGATGGATGGTCTCTCCTAGTGGTGCTTGAGGCTTAGATCCACACGGCTGCGGTGCAGGGACTGTACCAAGGTTGTTCAGACCTGTAAACTGGAGCCACAAACACAGATGGGATGTTCTCAGAGGCTCTCCAGTGCTTATGGTGGGAGATGTCTCAGAGGGGTTCACCCCAGCTGTGATGGGGAGCAGGGAGGTGGGAAGCTGATGGCAGCCATGCTTGGACAAAGTGATGGAACACATGGTGCCGTGGAAGGGAGGGACAGCAGGTCTTCTCTGTCCCCTGCAGGAGGACTCCTCAGAGCTTCTCATGAGCCTTTCTCCTTCCTATCCCATGGTGCCCGCTCCCCTGGGGCTGGTACCTGATCACAGCCGCAGCTTGGGGACGCGGCCACCGCCTGTCACCCGCTCTCAGCGTGGGACCTGCGATGCTGGATGACACGGCAGAAATGTGTGCGGTATTGAGGCCAGGCTCGGCGCTGGGGGCAGGGAATTCATTAGCGGCTCCGTGTCTCTTTTAATCAGGAGGCAGGTGCTGCTTCTCCTTGATCCGGGAACGGGGTGAGTGATGGAAGTTGCTGCAGGGGCGCAGCCTGAGCGGGGAGGGAGGATGGGGATAGCGATGTTTGAAAGGTGGCCATACCAGGGAGAGGAGGGTGGTATTTAGGGTGCCCTGGGAGAGGGTGAGATGTTGCAGAACAGACAAAAGGAGGAGATACCTGGGGAGATACCTGGAGGGGAACGCCCCAAGCAATGCTCAGCCTTGGAGCTCACAAGGTGGGTGGCACAGCCCACCATAGCAGCAATACGGCTGCCATGGGGAGGGGGAATGCTGTGGTCTCCTCCAGCTCCGACTCTCTGATAATGAAATGTGACTTGGAATGCAAAAAACTACATTTCCCAGTTTCCCTTGCAGCTCAGGGGAATAAGCAATTGGAAGATTTAAATAGACCAGGCTAGAAGCAACCAACCTTTGGCACAAGGCTTTTTCCCTCCTCTTCTTCCAATCTATTGGCTGTTTAACCTTTTTCCCTGGCACTGGAGTGGCTGCCAAGCCTGGCATTAATTTTCCTTCCAAGCTTGCTAGGCCCATGAAGTAAACAGCCATGTGCATTCCTTACTCTATATTTAACAGCTGCAGTGTGTGCTGGGGGCAACTGCAACAGAGGGGAACCTTTGTAGCTTCCCAAATTCACGACTTGTGAGGGTGGGAGTGGGGGAAGCTTTCTGCAAGGGAGAAGAGGAATTTATTTCCTTCTCGGTGTTTGCAAAGCAGGTTGCATTAGAGAGAGACTGCAATGCCAGCATCCCAGCCGCGGTCCAGGGCGAGAGACAGGAACAATGTCCTCAACAGGGCTGAGTTCCTCTCCCTGAACCAGCCCTTGAAGGGGAACCAGGAGAGCAGGAGCTCCGGCAGAAAGCAGAGCGGCCAGGCCGGGGCAACCGGTGCCCAGAACAGCAACCCCAAGGAGCGGAGGCAGTCGCAGCAGCTGCCCGAAGAGGACTGCATGCAGCTCAACCCCTCCTTCAAGGGAATCGCCTTCAACTCCCTGCTGGCCATCGACATCTGCATGTCCAAGAGGCTGGGAGTATGTGCCAACAGAGCCTCCTCCTGGGGTGGTGCCCGCTCCATGATTAACCTCCTGGGGATAACAGGGCACGGGATCCCCTGGATTGCGGGCACCCTCATCTGCCTGGTGAAGAGCAGCACGCTGGCAGGCCAAGAGGTCCTGATGAACCTGCTGCTAGGTGAGTGGCAAACCTCCCTCCCCGCTGGGAAAGCCCAGCCCTGGTCACAAGGGACAGTGGCACGAGGACTCCTCCTCTGACGGCTCCCAGCCACGGATGTGGTCAGGAAACAGGGAGTGACCTTTAGGGTGAATGCTGCACTTATCAGCCATTTCGGTCTGGGTACCATGGGTAATGGATGTAGTTGTCTAAGAGGGATGGAGTGATCCTGGTAGCTGGTGACACCCATGGAGTAGGGGAAGGTCCCCAGTCCTGCATGGGGCAGTTGTCCAGTCAGACTGAGGAAGTGTCTGTGATGTCCATGTGCATACCAGCAGCCATGTGTTTTAAGCTATGGTCATTTGCCTTGGTGGTTTGATAGGTGGGGAAAACATAAAGATTTTAATCTTTGATGTCTGGATTGATTCCTGAGGATATCCTTGAGGAAAAAAAAGATTTCCATCCCTTTGCCACCTTTTTGAGCAGACCCTGTCTCCATGTCTCCACTGCTGCGTGATGGAGTCCTGTCTCCTTCCCTGCTGCGGTTTGATCTCACATTCTCCTTCCCTTGAGGACCCTTCTTGCTGCTGTCCCCATTTCCATGCGCTAATTTGACCTAGAGGCCATGCATACAGGCTGGGATCTCACTGGCTCTCCTGTGATTCCTTCCTTGTGCAGTGGTTGGTGTCCTTGTTTCTGGAGGTTGGAATGCATTGAAGAAGTTGTCTTCTGAGTTGAGTAGGGCCTATCTCACCTGTGTGGACCGATGTCCCACTGGTGACCAGGCTAAGCCCTAGGTGCAACTTGCCTTAGGTTCTGGCCCCAACACACCTTGGCCATGTCTGCCTGAGGACCTTGGTCTTCTCTCTCTTCTGTCTTTGGCATGGGACCCCGGTATCATACTTCTCCTTGTGACTAATCTCATCTGACTGTGATCAGCCCTAGTGTTTCATCCTCCCCCAAAACCCAGCAATCAGAGCTCCTGCTTTTGGTTGGTACAAGAAATGGAAAATACTGGATTGAGGCCTTTTGCTTTGCAGGGAGCCTTCTCGGGGGGACAAAGGGACATGTTATTTCAAAGGCACCTCAGGAAAGGGACATCCTGTCCGCAGGGGCTGACTGTGACATGATACGGGCTCTGCAACATGGTCCCAGGTTTTTTCCACAAGTTCATCCTTCAGAGAGGGCAAAGATTGTGCCGAACTGGTTTGAAAAGCACAGTGGTAGCTGCCTTTTCTCTCCCCTCTGCCTTTGAAAGAGACAGTCCTCGTGCTGTGACATCTAATGAAGGGAGGCCATCACGGGGAAGAAGCCAGAATAGCATCGGCATGATGCAGACCCCTCCGACGTCAGCAGTTCTTCCAGGAGCTCCTTGCTGTGCTGGGTCAACCTCTCACTGAGAAAAGAAGCTCAGTTTAAAAGGGCACAAGGATGAAATCGTAGGTGACTTACATCAACCGGCACAGTTTCTAGATGTCTCTTGACCTGAGAGCCTTTGACAGTTTCGGAGCCTGAAAACTCTGACCTGAGCTTGAACTTCTTTGACTCCAAAATATTTGAGACCCTTATGAAGAACTAATGCCACCTTTGGCTTAAAAACAAGAAAGGTTTTCTCACCTTTCTGTTGCCTTATGAGGAGGCCAAATCCAAAGCTATCTCTGGGTTGCATTGAAACTCTGAATATTGGGTGGTCTTGGGGAGAGCTCAGCCCTGCACTGCTAACTGCATCTCCAGGTCACCTAAGCTCAAGTGTGATGCCCAGGAACAACTTACAGGGTTTTGGAGGTCTTGCTTCTTTGCCTAGACCACCATTCCCATCTTTATTCTCTGGCTGCCAAAAAAGAAAATAGTTAAATTGAGTGAAGGACTAGTTCCTAAGGTGACCTGACAGCTCTGTAGGTCTGGCAGCCTACAAAGCGCCCCACTTTGTTCTCTGAGTAGACAGCCCTAACTGGTGGGACTGGCCAAGGTGCCCTGAGCCTCTCTCCAGACCTTCTTCAGCAGAACTTTTGTCACCTCTCAGAGCAGATCTCTGCTGCAAGTGTGGCCTTGGTTTGATATTTAAGATTGCAGTCAGGAGCTCTGAAAATCTGAGTAGCTGCTGCCGTAATACCTGCATTGCTGGTGGAGGAGAGAGTCCAGCTGGAGAGCATGGGGCTGATGGACCTAGACAGATCCCAGGAGAAGTGGGCTCTCATGAGTTAATGGGAATGGTATGGCGTGACTGCTGCATCTTGTGTCCTTGGTCCCTCTTGCTGCTGTGTTGATGTGGCTCATATCCATCAGGATGTGGTATAAAGCCCTCCTGGGCAGGGGTGGGTCAAAGGGAAGGGAACCTCCTGGTGCTTCCCTGGTCTCCTGGAAAGAGGGATGCAGGGAAGCTGGGGTTGTCTAGCATACCCCTTCTTTACCTCTTGTGGCTCTCCTCCCTTCCCCCTTGCTTGCAGAGAGTTTGATACATCAAGCAGAATTTCTGATGCAGTCTCTGGGCAGGGAGCCAGCCCATCATAGAGCACTTGTTTAGGATTTGCAATCAGGCTTTCAAGGCGAGGAGACAGGAGACTGCTGAAATGGGACTGGGAACCTGGCAGAAGCACCACTGCAGATGAGGGGGGCGCTTGCGCCTGAGGAGCTCTTGGCAGGAGTTTTGCCAATCCATGCGGGAGCATTTCGGGTGAGGGGCTCTGACCCTGGGATGCTCCATCCATCCCAACTGCAGCTGTTGATTAGCAACCCCAAGCAATGTTTTCCCTCCATGTTTGCCATCCGTGATGGAATTTATCGATTCTCCTTCTCGTCGTAATCTTTTCCAGCAAATGCCAAACAGCCAGAGAAGCTCGCTCTGAAAAGCCAGAGAAGCCTGTTACTGAAAAGATGGAAGAAATCAGATATCTGTGCCCACTGTAAAAATCCCTCTGCCAGAACGTGCTTTCAGGAAGACTATCTCAGCATTGCCAACCCAGGCTGTTGAAGAGTCAGGAAGAAAGTCTGCACCCACAGGCCAAATTGAGAAAGTCTTAAGTCAGGGAACCCCCCAGTTTTAGAGTTCATTGTATTTGTCTGCCGGTGTTTGGGACCGTTCAAGCTTTTCTCTGCAATGATGGGGATTTCATGAAAACTTGAAGGGCTTAGAAAACAATTTGAATCTTGCAATCAAGCTTTCAAGGGGAAAACAGATATAAAACTTTCACAAAAATTCCCAGATCTGCTCCAGAATCAGGCAGAAACTCCATTAAACCCTGAGGAAATCAGTACCTTGGTTTCTGGTTCTGATCCATCTGGTGAGGGTGTGGATCCAAATTTAGTGATTCATTGACTGCAAAGCCAGCAAAGAACATTTGGATCATCGATCTAACCCACGGCAAAATACAGGCTGTAGCACGTCCCTTAATTTATTCCTGTTCAATTTGTTGAGGGAAAAAACCCAAACACTCAATCTGATTTACAATTACAAGTGAGGGTGAACTTGTCAGAACCATTTCTATATTGCTGCAGTGGCAGGTATCCTCACAAGCGCCTTCCTGTTAGTTTGACTCCTCTCTTCCCTCATCTCTTCAGCTGAATAGCTCTATTAGCCAACATCTCTCCAACCTTTCGGTATTTTGGATAGTGCTCAAGTAATTTCTTCATCTCCTATTTATTAAGCTAAGCAGATTGATCTCATTAAACTGACGGTCTTTCCAGGTCCAGGCACCTTCTTACCGCAATGGGAAGGGAATATGGTCACCTACCCCAAAGTGGTGGCTCTGGTGAAGTCCACCTACTGTGTTTAGAGCCGAATCTCCACTTGACGCAGTGAACCTTGTTTAATTCACTGCAGTCCAGCTGCGTGTCTTTGCTGTCGGAGGGTATCTGCTCCGTTAACTCTCGCACGTAAAATATGTGCGTGTGCTCAGTTTGAAATACCAGCCATTAACTGGTCCTGCTTTGGTCGTGGCTTTCCTAAATAGCTATTCAGGCTAGGAGAAGAGAAAGCTCTGGTCTCTTCTTTGCCTGCTGCATCCCCTGCATCCCGCTGCTGTCTCGGTGACACAGGTCCCAGTCCTCATCCATCACCAGCTGGCTCTGCAGCCCGCTTTGGAGGGGGAAGTTGGCTCTTTGGTGCTGTCACTAAGCATTTATCACCATCAAGTAAAGCAGTGCTGCGGGCTGTGGACATACTGTCGCAAACAGCGTGGCAGGCTGAGGGTGGCTCCCCACAGGAGGAGGAAAGGAGGGGAGCCCAGGGTCACTTCTCCACTCCTGAAGGTCAGTAGGAAGGCAGTTCTTGCTCTCTCCAGCCTTCTCCCTGAACATTGACCTAGCTTTAGTGTGACTGGGAACCAAGCCATAATATTCCAAGGCACAGTCCCCCTGCAGAGCTGTGACTTTATCCTGACCCATGTATATATTTATTTTATACATATATATATACACACACATCTATAAATACATATATATGGCTAGGACTCTGCGGTGCCAGCCTGGCACCTTCCAAGCAAAACCAGATTGGTAGGAAAGGGGTGGGTTAGGAAAGAAAGAGACTGAGAAATGCCTTCACCAGGCCCCTTGAGACCCCTGCTGACCTGCTCTAACGATACAGAGGGGCTTCAGGTATTGTGATGCTTTTCTTTGGAGTCTGCAGAGAAAATCCAGACGGTGCAGCCCATTGCTGGTAAAGGTCACCGAGTAGATTAAATGCCCAGGCAGCACAGACAAGCTCGTCCTGTCAAGCCCCGGGGCTCGGTGGCCCAGACCCAGCAGAGAGGCTGGGGAGCTCCACGGCAGATGGATGAGTCCATACGCAGCAGAGCTTGCTAAGCCGAGAGCCCCAGAGATGGTTTTGGGGCCAGATATGTCTATTTTTTGCTTTTCATTTTCCTACTCTGCGGCTGGGCATTTTCAGAGCTGGACGGGGCAGCTGATGTTTGGCAGGGAAGGGGAGAGCAGCTCAGGAGCTGGCACCCTGCATCAGCCATCCCATCCTTGAAAAACCTGGCACGTGGAGGAGGCTCAGCCCCCGTCCTGTTCTCCTCCCAGTGCTGGCAGTGCCCACTGAGATCTCGGCACATCTGCCCAGCGAGATGGAAATGCTGAAATGTCAAGTAACCCAACGTGACTGACCCATGGTAAGCGCCAGGCAGAGGGAACAGCGCAGATGCCCACTCACTGCATCCAGCATCTAGACACAGGTCCAGCCCAGCATTAAATATTCCTCTTCATCACATCAGGCTGCTAATCTGCCTCTTGTTGTCCTGCCCAGAGACAGCAGCTGAAGTCCCCGCTCCTTAGGTGGGTGCCGTCCTCAGCCTTCATCCCCCTCACAGCTGATGAGCTCAGGCATCTCTGAGCAGCAAGCACTGCCCAGCTTCCCTGCCCCTCTTCCCTTCCTCGCCTGCTTCCTCTATAGCAAACCTACACTGCTCACTGCAGGGCAGGCTGGCCAGGCTGTAGTGTCCCTTCAGATAAAGGACAGTCGGTGACAGGGTGGGACCCGTGTGGCTGTGACTGGGGCAGGCAGGGGGGATATTTCCAGGGATGTGCAGAGGGTCTGTGGCGGACCCGTGGTCTCTGGTCAGCCCCTTGGCACTGGGCAGCGCTGAGGAGCTGAGGTCCTGGCTGGCTGCAGGGTGCTGAGGATGCTGTGAGCCCTGCAGCCATCGGTGTGCAGCCCTTGGGGAAACAACTGCAGAGAGCTGAAATCCAACCCTCACGCAGAGCCAGCAGGAGAAATGTTCCAGAGCCTGAATGCAGAGCGAAAGAGAAAAGTGCGAGGGTTGTTGAATGGGAAGAGCGGGAATAAACATGGGAAATGAGTCATCCTTATGTCTGTCACTCCGGGAACAGGTTCCCGGTGCCCCTGCCTGGAGCTCAAAGGGGATGGTAGCTGTTTCACTCGGGCAGAGCCAGCCCTGCCGGAGAAGCTGAGCCCGGCTCTGGCCTGAAGGGAGATCCTGAGAAACGGGTGAGTGTGTTTGCATCTAACGTGCCTTGACAGGAGCAGTGGTGGGGAAGAGGAAGGTGCAGGCAGCAAGGTGGGTCACCGAGAGGAGTGGCAGGCAGGGAGAGCCCATTGGGGACACTACTCCAGACCAGGCTTGGTGGAGGATGGGGATGGGAGAGGGGAATCAGATGAACTGTCTCTTTTTCCTCCCCTTGGAAGAAAGCGCCGTGTTTTCACCCAGAACTCAGTTCTGGTCTCACTCTCCACTTCAGTGGAGACTACAGAGAGATGCTGGCAGACATACCTGATTCGAGACTTTAACAGGCTATGAGCTGTGATGGTTGGAGGGAGGCTGGGCATCACAGAATCAGCCCCCAGTTTGGGTCTGTTTGTGTTTTTTTTTTCCTGATTTACCTCGTTGAAGGCAGCGGGGTATAAACACAAGCCTAAGCAGCACTGAGTCTGAGCGAGGAGCCCAGCGGCCGTGGTCTGGGAGATGCTGTTGTTGCTCATCCTCCAGCTCCCCCCGTTTGGTGCCATCGTGCTCGAGCATGTGCTTCTGGGCTGCTCTTGATGTGACCTGTGCTGCTGCCACAGCACATGGGGGGCTTTGCAAGCTGTCACTGCCCTTCTGGGAGGCAGCTGAGCCACCCCAGGGGCTGCCCAGCTCCTTTTCCCCATCACCAGGAGCCCTTCTCGCTGCTCTCCCCCTCTTGCCCGCGTCTTATCCCCGGGCTGCGCAGACCCCCGGCGCAGCAGCCCCTCTCGCTACTTGATGCTGAGATACAAATTGCCCAGCTCCCAGGGGCACAACATTTCCCAGGGGAGAACTCCACAGAGAGCCTGTGTTTGCACTCGGGGCTGTTTCTAATCATCTAGGATATAGCGGCTCTATTTTTAGCTGTTGGGTTTTGTTGTTAATTAATTGCACAATGCTGCTTTCCACCATTTTTTTCACCTCCCCGTGGCCACTTGCCCCACTCTGCTGCTTGTGCAGCCAAAAAATAACCTCCCCCCAGAACAGCACAGTGTCTGATTCATTGGTTCTTCAATGTGTCATGCCATCTGTGCCTTTTGTCAGCTCTTACACCTAATAGTACCGCATTTGGGGAAGAAAAGGGAGTAGAGGAGTTCAGTTCCAGGGGAGCGAAGCTCTCCCAGCTACCACCAGCTCCACTGGAGAGAGGGTGAAGACACTTTTGAAACCTGCCACTTTCATTATTGTTGACGAGTCAAGGCTGCAAACAGCTCATTTTCCAGGTCAGGGAGCCTAGTGCCTGCGGGAGATTTGGGAAGTTCAGAAGCATTAGGATCAGGCGTGGAAGGAAAAAAAAAAACAAAAAAAAAAAAAAACGGAAGAAAGAAAAAAAATTAATTCTAATTGTGGAGCAAAAGGAGCTGTTTCCTGGAAACGGTGACATTTTCCCAGGGTTCACTCCTGAGTGAGGTTGGCTAATCTGGGAAACACAGGACCTTCAAAGCCAGCCTTGGCCCTGCACATGGCCAGGGCAGCTGTGGTGGGGAGCACATGCCATCTCAGCGGGGTTGGTGTGTCCTCCAGCATGAGCCTGGGCAATGAGTTATTGCCAAGTTGTCTCAGCTTTAAAACAGTACCGGAGAGAGGGGGTTGTCCTGTACACATCTGCTCCCATGCTTGGGTGCATGGGATGGGCTTGCTTTTTGTTCCTGGGCATTTACCTCCCCCTTTTCCTCTCCCCGCACTCAGCTGTGGCACTGGGAGACCAAGTCCAGCCTGTGACTCTGTTTCTGATCCCAATCTCCAGGCTGGGCTCTGGAGAGCTGCCTTGTCTCATCTGAGCAGCCCCATGTGCGTGAAGTCATGTGAATCACGGCTGCAGGAGCAGACGAGGCCGAGGGCTTTTTTGGCTTTCTCCTTCCCCCCCTCCCCCACCCCCTGCTGTGTACCCAGGTTGTTTTTCAGCTGTGATAACATGTTTATATAAACATCTCATCTGGAATCTGCCCCCCTCCCTGGAGACACAGACTGGTGCTGACCTGGGGCAGACGATGCCCCTGAGAGTGCTCGTCCCATCCTCAGCCTCTTTCAGCCACCCGCCCCCGGAGATGGCACTTCAGGTGCTGGGACAGAAAAGACCTCACGGTTACAGGGGACATCCAACTGTTTTGACTTCCCTTAAATGCCAGCTTCGGGGCTCAGTTTGGTTCTGCTGTGATGATGCTTAAGGTTTGTCCTTGTGCCCTGCCTATGCAGGGCTTGCTCTCTGCTCACCTCCACTCTTAATGGGCTCCTAACATTCGGTGGTAGGAGCAAGGCAGATAATTGTTTTCCTTTTATTAATAGATATAAAACGTCTGCCCAGGGGGCTCGCTTTCAGCTCATTTACTGTGCATCTGATGCCAGATGTTGGCTATTTACAATACCAAGGTGATCTCTGATGCTAAAATTGTCACAGGCAGACGAGACTTGCTCTTTGGGTTTCCGCCTTAAGGAAGTTTTAGATGTTAGCAGACCTTGCTGTGATCAGATGGTTTTGCAGTGGAAATCTGAAGGATTTTTTCCCTTAACACGAGGTTAAAGGTGGCTGGGGTTGCGCTGGCGGGTGCAAGACGAAGGGGCTTCAGATGCAACCACTTCAGTAGCCAGCAGTACCTTTCCCAGTGCAGAGATACCCACCTGCAGCTGGACCCACCAGGGATGCATATGAGAAAATCAACCCCTTAGCTGCGTGATGGATGTCCCCAGCTGAGGAGGGAGGATTTGGTTTGCATCAAGGGGGAAAAGCAAGTGATGACCTTCCAGTATCTGAAGGGGGCCTACAAGAGAGCTGGAGAGGGACCTTTTTACAAGGGCATGCAGTGATAGGATGAGGGATAATGGCTTCAAACTGGAAGAGGGTAGATTTTGGATTTCAGGAAGAAATTTTTCACTCTGAGGGTGGTGAGGCCCTGGAACTGAGAAGCTGTGGATGCCCCATCCCTGTAGGGGTTCAGGGGCTTTAAGCAACGTGATCCAGTGGGATGTGCCCATGGCAGGAGGGTTGTAACTGGCTGATCTTTAAGGTCCCTTCCAACCCAAACCATTCTATGATTCTATGACCTGACATCCAGGGGGTTATGTAGGTCAAGAAACTGGAAGGGAGTGGGGTCTGGGATGGGGCTGCAGAGCGATGACACCATCTGTACGTGGTTCTGGAGGCTGTGCCTTTGGCAGGGCTGTCAGTGGCAGCGCTGGGTGCTGATTCACTCTGGCAGCAGCAGCAGAAGCAGCAGCAGCAGCAGCAGGAGAAGGCAGGGGCACGGCACGGCTACCCAGGGCTTTGTAGGGCTCTGCTGAGACCCAGAGCTGGGCAAGGGTGGTGGGACCCCCCTGTGCATTGGGGGCCAGGGCAGGGCATGCTGCTGGGGCTGTTTCATAAGGAAGTTGCTTCATGGAAGGAACAGAAAGCGCAGGGGGAAGTGACAGAAAAAGCACCAGACGGAGAGATCTTTGGGGTTTTTGTTGGTTGTTTTTTTTTTTTTTTCTTTTAACGGCAAATTAACCCCCGGTTTTAATGCTGTCATGCCTTCAGATCTTGAAATGTAGGCAAACGAGGCTTTCTGCTTTCTGTGCATCATTTGACGAAAATCAAACCTAGCAGTACTGAAGGCCCATTTTATTCATCTTCTGAATGAAAGGATTATTGAAGCAGCTCTTTGGCTTGTTTTCCATTCCCTGAACACCTCCATGCACACATGCCTACATCCCTCGAGTTGCCCTGGCATCACCTTTGACCGAAAAACAATCATGTAAGTGCAAAATACTGACGTGGAACGGTGAAACACCATCCATTGCTAAAGCACACGACATTTGTGCTACTGATCTACGGGTGGGTTTGGTGGGCAATGGTCTGTAGTGGATACATTAAACACCATGGGAGACACTTTGGGGTGCCCAGGCTGGTTCCTGAGCCCTGGCTGTACTCCTCTGATATGCAAAAAGCTGCTGATTTCAGCAGGAGCAGCTCAGACCCAAGTCTTCTCTTGGCAGCACTGGTGCATCATCTCCCTGAATTGAATGTGCGAGTCTGGGCTCCTGAGATTGCATCCCAGCCCTTGTCCAGGGTGAGATGGGACTGGTAGGCAATGCAGCCGATGAGCTCTGAAAATCGGCTCCTGAAGCACTTTGCTGAATCAGAGCCACAAAAGGGTCACCTTGGTGGGGTGAGGGGCTGGGACGGGGCAGATTTAGGGAAGCCTGATGTGAGCAGAGCCCCGCAATGGCCAGCAGCTCCAGCACTTGGTTGCCCTCGGTGGCTGTAAGCTGTGATGATGACATTTGGCAGTAACTGCCTCATTCGGCTGTTCCAGGGCTCTGCAGCTTGGGTCTGAAATCCCCCTCTCCCTTTCTCCCCCCAGCCAGTCCCTTGAAATAATATTGGCAAATCTTAAAGAGCAGAGAGCTGCTCTGCTCACACAGCAGCAGGGTCCCCACCGTGGGCTGCGGCTCTCCTCCTGCTCTGTCCCCATCTCCAGTCCCCGAGTGGACTCTGAAGAGTCTCCAGCTGCCCTTGTCCTTCTAAACCCATTGCTGCCACTACAGAGCCAGTGTCCTGACCAGCCTCTGCCATCTGGACCTTTACACCTTGTTTCAGAGGCTATCTGTGAACCTTTCCTTCATGTCAGCCTCCTGCTTCTTGTTGTGTTTAAGCTGGAGTCCCACTGCTGCCTGTGCCACCATTCCCACTAGCGAGGAGCTGGTGCTCAGACCTTTTCCTCTGCTCCATCTCCCCTCCGCAGCTCTGAGAGCCCAGGAGTCGTCCAGGTGGGACCTGGTGGGCGGGAGCTCCAGGGAGGTCCTTTTGTCCACCATTCCCACACAAGATGCCCTGTAGATGGGGAAGAAAACCAGAAAAATAGAAAAATAAGGAAAGAGTTTGGCCAGACTAAATATTAGCTCCTTCCCCAAGGGATGCTAGGGCAGGCTGTGCACCTCTCCTATGAAGACAGGCTGAGGAAGCTGGAGAAGAGAAGGCTCCAGGGAGACCTGATAGCAGCCTTTTCAGTATCTGAAGGGAGCCTACAGGAGAGCTGGAGAGGGACTCTTTGTCAGGAAGTCTAGTGATAGGACAAGGGGTAATGGTTTTAAATTGGAAGAGGGGAGATTTACATTGGATATCAGGAAGAAATTCTTTGCTGTGAGGGTGGTGAGGCACTGGAACAGGTTGCCCTGAGAAATTGTGTCTGCCCCATCCCTGGAAGTGTTTAAGGCCAGGCTGGATGGGGCTTGGAGCAACCTGCTCTAGTGAAAGGTGGCCTTGGCCATGGCAGGGGGGTTGGAACTTGATGATCTTTAAGGTCCCTTCCAACTCTAACTATTCTATGATTCTATGACATGCTACGGGAGGAGGGAGCTGGCGTGACAGCTCCTCGCCTCCCAGGTCCTGCCAGGTGCCAAACAGGAGGAGCTGCCTGCCCCCCATGTGCCATCTCATTTCCCCATCCCTCTGCCCTCCCATCCATCCTCCTGAAGCCTTGTCAGCTTTCAAGGAACGGTCTTTATCAGGGCCCGGGAACCAGGCAAATGGCCCCTCCCATTCCTGCCGAGGGAGCAGGCTGTGCCGATACGGGTATATATTTACTTGTCACTGAGGCGAGGAGCTGAAATCAGCACTCTGACTAATTAGGAGGACTGGGGAAAGGCAGATGAAGGGATTAAAGAAAAATAAAATCAATGCCAGGACATAGAAATGACAGTGCCTGTCAGCTGGGGCAAGGAGGGTGGGATGAGGAGGAGGATGATGAAGACAAGTGCTGATGGGTTTCACTTCTGAAGCAGTGAGAGAAGAAAGACAATTTGGTGTTGAGACCTGCAGCTGCAGGGATGGTCCCTCTGCTGCCACAGGCCTGGGTTGCTCATGCTGGGAAGTGTTACCCCTCAACCCCGCTGGCTGGTTCTGAACGGGAGGGAGGTGGTGGGCTTGGGAGAGGACGAAGGACAACACCAGAAAGGGCTGTGGGGTACCTTTCCTCCCACCAACCGCTCACTGCAGCCTGGTCACCCCAGCATAGAGCCAGGCCAGGCAGGGATACCTCCTTGCTGCGCAAGGTTTCTAAAGCATGGAGTGGAGGACAGAAATGGAGACACCCAGTCTGGTGGTCTGAGGGCCAAAAGAGTTTTAATTTTAGCTTTGCTAGTTGCTCTCTTCCTCCCCAGGTGGATTTCTTGCCTCTGTGGTTTGAGTTTCTCCTCTGTGAGATAGCGATAAAGGTATTTGCCTTCTCCATGGGTGAACTGGGAGGATTAATGAACATTTGGGTGGTGATCTGAAGATCGGGGGGCTGCGTGCAGCTGAACCATGGGCACCTGGCCGGAACTGAACCCAAACCTTTATTTAAAGACAGTGGCAGTCCTTGAAAATTTTGCCTCATAAATTGCTCTCAACTCTGCTTCTGTCTCTGACCTTTCCCTACTTATCTCTCCTTTTGTAGCCCTGCTCCTGGACATCATGATTGTGGCTGGTTTGCAGAAGCTGGCCAAGCGGAAAGGCCCATACGACATCACCCCTGGCTTGTTGGACTACCTGACCATGGACACCTATGCGTTTCCAGCTGGGCACGCCAGCAGAGCGGCAATGCTCTCCAAGTTCTTCCTCAACCACCTAGTTTTGGCCATCCCTCTCCGCATCCTGCTGGTCCTCTGGGCCCTCTGTGTGGGCTTTTCCCGTGTCATGATCGGACGGCACCACATCACAGATGTCCTGTCTGGCTTCGTCTTTGGCTACTTACAGTTCAGGCTGGTGGAGTTGATATGGATGTCTTCCAACACATGTCAGATGTTGATATCCATCTGGTGAACATGGGGGGCTTGAAGCTTTTCCACTGGCAACTAGCAGATACTTTGTCTTCCTCCCAGTGTTTTCTACATGTTGTTTGTTGGAAGCAGTTGTAACTTCCATGAGTAGTGGCGTTTTTTAATGTTGCTTCCCCACCTGAAAAAAAAAAAAAAAATGTTTCTTGCAATGGATTGGGTTTTAGCAATCAAGGGCCATACCTGTGTTTTGGCCGTATTCTCAAACTGTGTTTGAACAGCCATCTAATTAAGCTTTACGGGTGAGAGAAATGAGCTACATGTCTGCCTAGTTTGGGTGGTTCACATCAACACCTTGATAGGTCCTCAGGATAGGCAGCGCCTGAGAGCTTCCTGAGAACACGTTCGTTAACTCTTTTGGGGCTAAATGATTTTGGCCACAGTGCTTTTTTTCTTTTTGTACGCCCAGCAGTTGTGTCTTGTACAGAGTCAGGACACTGCCAGCACTTCACAGGTAATAAATAAACATAAAAATCCTGCCCTGTTTGGTTCTTGTCGTGAGGAACAGGACAAAAACCAGTTCAGTGTAGCTTTGAGATATGTGTTCAACTTGGAGCAGGTCTTGCAGTTTTGCTGACCAAGGTGGGGTATGAACCATCACTGAAATGGTTTGCTTTGGATGAGGTGGACCTAGGTGGGTGCTCAGGACACTGAAGGTGTTGTGCTGAAGCTCCCCTTTCATCTGCTGTTCAGAACTCTGCTCTGTGAAGGTGTGGGGGGGCTTTTTGGTCTGGTAAAGGACAAACACAAGTTGCCCATTATCATCCTAGTAGGGAGTAACTGAAAAGGTGCTGTGCTGGATCGTGGTGATTTTGCAAAGCAGGTCTAGATACAGAGCAAAGAGTCTTTCCCTATCTCTTCACAGCTGTGATTTCATAATTATGTCAAATGATGCTGTGGATGGGAATTTGCAAGGTAAGTCTTATAGAGCACTGACTGTTTTCTGGCACACCCAGTGGTGTCGGTGAGCTGGAGAGCTGGGGGGCAGGACTGCCCCTACCCTGCTCTGCTCGCTTGTCTGTAACCTCGTGACAGAGGTAAATAAATTCTGAATGTTTCTGTTTCTCATCCCATATGAAATGAGGAAAGCACTCCTGACCTTCCCTGGTTGCAAGGCTGAGCTAATTGCTGCCTGTGTACCATTATATTACTGGATATAAAGTTTGATGCCCAGACACGGGGTTGTTGCTTCCCATTATTGACAAGCAGCCACCTTGAAACCTGGCAGCTCTTTACCCAGCTGGTGGCCATGCCCAGCATGGTGTCTCTGAAATGGATCAGCTCTCATGACTGTCTAAGAAAATCCCATATTTTGCATAGAACCTTCCAGTTCTCTATGGTGTATGTAGAAGACCATCTCCATGGTCTTTAGAAGAGCGTTTGATGTTTGGCAGACGGTGCACACTACCAGACACAGCACTTTCCATGGCTGGATGCGTCCTGCAGAGTGAATGGATCCCATCATCCCTGTCCTCCTGTCTGTCCCAGGTGAGCAAAATGCACCTGGCTTGCAAGGCCAGGGAGCAACCAGTGGGGTCTTCTGCTCTCATCCATGCTGGGGAGTCTCTTCCTACAGGGGCTGCTGGTGAGAAGACAACATTCAGATAATGACTACTGCAAGCTGCTAACATTTGTTGCTCTGATAATTAACATGAAAAGAAGCTAAACAGAAAATCTATCCCTGGCATGCATCTCCAGCTGGGATGTCAGCACAGAGCCCTGGGAGATGCTGACTCCAGCTCAGAGGCTGGAGCAGAAGCGTGGTGAGGAGGGCTACCGTGTCCTTTAAAGACGAGGCTCCTGCGGAGCTCCCTGGGGACGGGCTGTGTGAGGGTCCCTCGGGAAGGGCTGTCACCGAGCGTGTTCAGGAAAGAGCAGAACGCTGAGTCCTGCTGGCTTTCTCCTCAGGCTGGTGGGTCGGTGCAGCAGCAGGCAGAGCAGCAGGGGGTGGTCGGTGTTCCCCGTTCCCCTGGGGCTGCTTGTTTAAAGGGGGAACGCTGCTGCCCGGGGGGGAGCAGAGATGGCCACTGTGCCTGGTCTTCACCAGGGATTTTCTCTGCTAACCTCCTTCTCCTGTAAAGACTTCTGTGAAGAAGCAAGCCATGGTGATTTCTCTTTCTTCCAGGCATTATTACACTTGGCAGAGTTTATCCTCACGGATGTCCTCAGGGTGGAGGCACATTAGAGCAGCTCTGATGGCCTGTGTACGCACCTGGGTGTACCTGGAGATGATGGGTACCTGAAGAAGCAGGAGCTGGGGAAGACTTTGCCCTGATTCCTTTGTGGGAAGCTCACACTTTGTAGCTTTAGGTTTTATTGAACCTTTGTAAATTGTCTGGATGTGTCTACAGCCATGTCCCTAGGTCCAGGTCTCCTTGCACTTGCCTTGTCTTCTCCTGGTAGAGCCAGAATGGCTTTGGAGGGGTTACTCCTGATCTTTGCTGGTGTAATCAGGAGACCATGGCCTGGAGAAGCTGCTGCAGTGGGTAACATTGGCTGAGCTGCCTTCCTCCCAGCATGTGGTTGCAAAGCAAGGCAGGAGAGGAGGAGAGGTGAGTTGGGGTGACTCACAGGTGTAACGTGGGGTTTGCAGGACAGGGCTCACTCTCACACAGGGTTTCTCCAAGGAGCCTTCCTCCTCAGCACCCCAGCAGCCTGCACCCCTTTGCTCTGGGCTTCAGTTCCCAGAGCTGGGGAGCTCCGTTGGCCGTGTACTCACTGCAGGAAGGATTTGGGGAGAGTCCCCACAAGGTGAGTGTGGATCTGGGCACACCAGGAGAAGCCTGGCAAAGCTTTTCCTCGGCTGTGCTCAGCCCTCCCAGCACATGGCATCCCTCATCCCTCTCTCCCTGCTGCCTGCCATGCTGAAGGTACCGCTCAGAAAAAGACAGCATCGCTGCTGCTGCGGAAACCAGCTTCTGTCTCTATAGCAACAGTGAGGGATGGCGGGTACCACTGTGGGGCTGCCTGGCCCATGTCCCGTGTCCCTGCCCGTCCCTGTCACCTGGCAAGAAGGACAGGGTGTGGCTGGGTTAGCTGTTACCCCCCAGGGAGAGGCAGGAGACCCCAGCCCGGACCCGCCAGGGGACACAGCCACGTGGTTGGGGCCATGTGGAGAGTGGTGGTAGGACAACCCAGCTCTTCCATCAACAAGGTCCACTCTGCAGGGACTGTCCCCAGCTTTTAGGCCAAGTAACACCACCTTGGGCTGTGGTGGGGAGCCAGGAGGCAGCATGGGGAGGGATTCAGCCCCCTGTGCTGCACCCACAGACATCCAGGGCCAGATCCTAAGTGTTTTGGCGCAGAGGCAAGGAGAGCACAGCAGCACAAGGGAAAGGACAATCTCCCTGGGGTTTAGGTCTGTGTGGATGCCACCTGCCTTCCAGCCCTCATTTGCTGGTTGTGAGGAGAAGCGTGGATGGGGTGTGCCTGTTCCTAAAGCCCTGCAGCCAGAGGTGAGGTTTCTGCCCCCTTGGAGGGTGTTAGAGGGATGGGGCTGTGTCTTAGCCCCAGCAGCGCTGCCGGACCATGGGCTCCCATATAATGTGCCCAGTTGTGGTCTCCACTGGCCTCACGTTTAGAGGTAAGAAATGCCAGTGGGTCTTGCAGATGCATATTTTTTATAAGCCAGTGGCTGAGACCCATCATTTTTGTGTCTCGTTCTCCCCTCCCCTGGAGCTCCTGCTGATGCTCACATGGAGGTTTGGCCCCAGTTGTGTCAGCTGAGCTGGAGGACACCAAGGCTTCCCTGTGCAGATGCTCACCATGGCCATGTGGCTGCGGGGAGGCAAAAAGCCAAATGCTTTGGGCTCCTTCTGGCTTTCCCAGGAATGTGAGTGTTTTCCCTGAACCTTGAGCCATGCATGGTTCAACAGGAGTCTCGAGGAGGAGTGGTTCTTCCCAAGCCAGGGCACCTCTCCATCCCCCCCCACCTGGGGTATCTCCTGCCTTTTAGTTCATCTAACAGATGAATGAAGAAAATGCCCCAGAGGAGGCAAGTGCAGCGCAGGGGTCTGGGGGCTGCTGCCATCAGTGCTGCAGGCATCTGTGCTGCTGGGAGTGTCCCAGCCTGTGCTGGCAGTGATTTCATTTGTGATTCTGCTGTGTACAGTGAAAGGCTCCTCCTCCCCTCACCCTAATGCTGATTATGCTCAGCAACGAAAAGAGATTTTAATTTATTAAAAAAAAAAAAAAAAAAAAAAAGAAAGGGTGCCAGGGCAAGCAGCAAATCTGGATTATATCTTTGGACATATGTGGGAATCACGGCTGGGGTGTTTAGTTCCCCCCTCCCCAGCCTAAGCTGCTGTTTTATTCCAACAAGATGTTTTGTACATTTGTGGCTGGGGCTGTGCTGAAAGGAAGGTGGGACGAGACCTTTCCCACAACAGGTTTGCACTGCCCTCCCTGCCATGGGGCTGCTGGAAGGAAGAGGGGAGTCCTCTCTGCTGTCCCCCAAGAAGGGGTGACTCAGGCCCTGTGCCCCCCCGGGATGAGGCAGGTGATGGGCAGGGAAGTGCAGGCACTGGCTGTCACCCACAGAGGAGGCTGCTGGATTTGAGGACTCAGGGGATTTAGGAAAGCTGTTACACAAGGTCTCCCTGCAGTAGCACAGGTGGGGCTCTACTTCACCCTGAGCTAAGTTTTCCTGGGCAAACACATCCCTTTTATTCACTCGGGGTGTTTCTGATGAGGGTTAAGGGACCCATGGGTTTAACCAGTTCCCAGTTTAACCTGGGTGCAGCAGCCCCAGCTCCCAGCACAGCCCTGGCACCACTCCCTGCAGCACCAAGAGGTGCAGGGCGGCCCCAGCAGCCACAAACTCTTTTCTGGAGCTCAAAGGTTTCTCCCCAGTTAGGGAGAATCATCCTCATGATTTTCAGTTACGGTTTGATCCTAAAGTGATAATTAACTGTGTCATTTCCAGGCTGAAAGTTTGATATATTGGGCAAAGGCTAAAGAAATAGGAAGGTTCCTGCCTTTCGCAGGCAGATGCTGTGGAGGGTGCTGTCAGAGAGGATGATCCTGCAGATGGAAGATGCAGGAACACAGTGGATGCCATTTACCTGTGTTTGGCCATCTGAAATAAAGACATGGTCGGTTCTTAGAATCATAGAATGGTTAGAGTTGGAAGGGACCTTAAAAGATTCATCAAGTTGGGACACCTCCCACTATGCCAGGTTGCTCAGAGCCCCATCCAGCTGGGGGGATTCTTGCCTCGGTACATTGGCTGCAGGGTGGGAGCAGATGACTGAAGAGGTGTTTTTCTCCAGTGTTGACCCAAGAGCTCCTGGCTGATAGGGTTATTTTATCCAAGTACAGTGCCTGATTTCAGGTGCTGCTGTGGGCTCAGCCCCCCAGGCAGGCAGGGGCAGGGTTGCTTCGTTCCCCGCGTTGCTGGGGCTCGGAGGCAGCAAAGATCTCCACGCTCGTTCCCCAGGACGCAAGAGTCAAAGCGGATTAAGGGTCCCTTGGCTGATCACATTTATTTCATTATTTGAATGAAATCCCTTGTAAATACCACCTCCCCCCCCTTCCCTGCCCCCCTTTTCTTTTTATAAAAATAGAAGGCAAAGAAGAATTGGAGATTTAGGAAAAGTTAATCACCAGAGTCGTTTAAATTTGTTAACCTCTCACAGCCCGAGCGCGGTTGAGCAGCGCCAGAGCCGGCTGTGGGGAGGTGCTGATGGCCTGGGGAGGTGTCAGGGGACGGTGACAGTGGTTTCCCCAGCCCCCCCAGATTTTCTGGCTTTCCCCAGAAAATCCCTGGTTCTTAGCAGGGGAGACCTTTCCGTCTGGGCGGTATTGCAGCTGCTTTTTTCACAGCTTGGCCATGATGAACTGCTAATTGCGGTGTCGGAACAAATTGGCTCAAGTGCCCAGGGGACTCCAGGGCGCTTGGCGAGCAGGGTCACGTCTCGGCAGCCGGGAAGCCTTGTGGCAAATGCTGCTGGCCCCAGCCTCGCAGGCTCAGGGCCATTGGGAATGCCAGCACTCTTCCCTTTACAGTCTGGTTCCTCTGAGCCTGTCCAGAGGATGGGTCTGGGTCTGGGGACCTGAGCACTGCACAGAGATGTCCCACAGTTTTTTCCGGCAAATTTCAAACAGGTAGAGCTGGTTTCCACTGCCCAGAAACTGCCCTGTCCTTGCAGAGTCCCCATCCCTCTGATACACCCTTGCCCATGGGACCCTCTCTGATTCCCTCACTTCTCCAAGGTGTCGCGAGTGGAGTGATTGACTTCACTTGTAAAAGAGAAGTAGTGAAATATTTCTTAAGGTGAAACAGAGATTTAACAAAATGTTAGATGTTGTAATGGCCATGGCACGAGCAGGAGCCGGGGGCTGGGGGGGAGAAAGAGGAGGGGAAACAGGGAGAGCACACTGCCACACCAACACCAGCAGCCTTTCGTAAGACCATCAGAGCTGGAAATTCAGACCTGCAGAGATTAATTAAAATAAAAGCAATGGGAAGAGAAGCTGAGAGATACAATGATGGATGTTTGTGAAACACTTGCCCAGGGGCTGAAGTGCTCTGGGCTTTTGGTGCTGTTTGTTTCCAGCCAAGGAGCTGTGCGATAGTTAAACACACTTGATGTGAGGCTGATTAAGGAATTGGCCTCTCATGTCTGGGCGCAGGTCCACTGAGAGGAGTTGCGATGCACCCAGTGCTGATTCCCTCTTCCCACTGGGATCTACACCTTGGAGCTGCCAGCACTGGTTTGTCATGGTTTGCATCCCCTGGCTGCAAGGGGAGTTTTATTTGCTTTAATTCCTAAACCTAAAGTTGTGTATTAATAGCATGGCAGTGCATAGCTTTTGCGTCCAACCCAAGCCAGGGGTTACATAAAACGCAGATTAAAGGGAATCAGCAAAACAGAGGAGCACATGGAGGGATGCGGTGAGGATGTCTTGGGAAGGAAGGCAGGAGGGAGCTGGAAGCTCCAGAGGGGAGAGAATGTGGCTGAGCGGATTCAGAGCGCTTCCTGGCAGGATTTGCTCCAGTTATTGTTCTGCAGTCCCTGATTCAGGACATTTCCTGAGGCAGCATTGCTGGGATGTGGGGTCTTTTGTCCCTGGGTGATCACAAGATAGCAGAAAGGGGGTCTGCAAATTTGACTGAAAATGCCTGCTTTTTTTTGTTTTGTTTTGGTTTGGTTTGTTTTCCCCAAATGACATCATTTCTGCACCTGCAAACAAGCAAACAAACCACAGGATGGAAGATCAAGTAACAAGCAGCCATCCAAAGGAAAGGCACGTTTTTCACTAGCTTGTAAATGAAATTCCCCCAGTGTGGCTTGTTTCCCCTCTCTCATCCCAAAAAGCAAGGTGATGTTTGGCTAAGAAAGGCTGGGGAGTATCAGAAACTCCTTCCTACTTTTGCTCCTCGGTGACTGGTGGGAGATGGGTGCTGGTGTCCAGGGACCAACTGCATAACCCAGAACAGCAGCACCCCAGTTTGGGGCAGAAAAGTTCCCTTCTGCAGACTTCTCAGCCATAAAACATCCAAAACGTGCTGAAGAGGCAGCATGGACATACATTAAAGCAAATCCCTCCTTTTGCAGCTCCTCGGAGCAGGGGCAGGGCAGGAGGGATGAGCGAGAGAGGGAGAACAACAGGTTTTCAGGCACCTGCCTCCGATCACGACCTTCCCTGGGAGAGCACGACCACCTCCTTAGCTCTCCTCTGCTGTACGGGAAGATGCCTCCCACCCCTGTGAGGAAGGCTCAGCTGGACTCCAACCATCAATCATATCCCGCCGGGAAGGGCTTGTATGGGTTGTGGGATTCCTGGTGGGGTGACTTTTTTTCAAAGCCTCCTGCAATAACAGCAACCGTTGCTCAGCTTCCTTTCTAGATAACCTTTTTCCTGCTGCCCAACATGTTTATCTGCTGCAGACAGACTGGCAAGATGAACCGGAAAGGAGATACCATATCTCTCCCTCTCAAGGAGCTTATTTAAGTGCTGGAATGTGTTGCGATGGTAAATGATTGTTAAAATCCAAGTGAGGTACATGGACCTAAGGACAGGTCCCTACGGGAGGGAGCACCTAGTCAAAAAGGAGACTCCTTGGACTACAGCCTTTCCTGGCTTTTCTGTCTTTTATCTGTTACAAGATGCATCACCTAAAACACAAAGTGTTTAAAACCAAAAGCCACAGGCTGGGTTTCTCAGTAATCTCTGGGTTAGTGCTGCAGGTTGCTCCCAGCTCTGCGAGGCACAATGTGTCCCTTTGATACGGTGTTATCCGTGTCTCAGTTTACTCCTTCCCAGGAAGTACGCTGCTGCAGGTCAGCCTCGCCAGGGGCGCAGCGAGGGTTAACCGGCAGCGTGTGATATTGCCTGGCACATATTCCTCACTCACCCTTTAATCTGGATGCGGTGTGGGAAGCAGCAAGATGCTAACACATCCATAAAGGTAAATAGGATTTGAGAGCTATCGGGCTAATTGAAATGAACGGGGCTCGGCTGCTCAGAGAGCCTGATACAACGAAATGAGACCTCTCTGGGGACATGGAAGCCGAGCAGAACTTCAGCACTTCGCTTATTTCAGCCACAGCTACAGCAACAGCAATTGCAGACGCTGGGGTCTGAGTGCGGTGACAGCAGAGGGGCCAGGGAAAGTCGGCGTGGCCGGGGTGATGTCCGTAACAGCTGCTGAGGAGGGGAGAGACAGGTTTATTTTGGTACTGTCCTGAGCGGAAAAAATAGATGGCGGTGCTGAGTGCCAGCCTGGAGTGAGCACGCTGCCAGCAAAAGCAGGGGTGCTCTCTCTCCCCACAGGCAACTGCTCCCCAGCACAGCCAGGGGCTGGGATGGAGGAAAGGGGAGCAGGGCCAGGCAAAACCACAGGGGAACAACCCCACATCAGTGGGCTGTGTGGCCCTGAAGAGCTCTGGGTGTGAATGTCTGGATCCCAGCTGACAGAAGAAGGAGTGATGGATGCTCACGTGTGTGCGAGGGGTCTCTGCACCCCCCTTGCCCTGACAGCACCGACAAGGGCCAGGCTCAGAGCTGGGGATGGCTCTTGCGGCTCCAGCTGCTCTTGCACGGTAGTTGCTAGAGAAACTGTACATGGGCAATGCACGCTGCTACCACGGGCTGCTGCATCTGAAAGTTAATCTGTTCCACATCACCGACTGCTTTTCCATAGCGATGCATAAGGAATCACCATGCCAGAGCAGACCTCAGCCTGTCTGTGTGATGATGCCAAGTGCTTCAAGGGAAATACAGGTGACCAGGCAGGATGGGACAACGGGCTTTCTAGGAGGTCTGATCCAGTCCCTCGCTAGCTAGAGATGACCTGGCCCCTGAGGCTTTTCATCCCTTGCAAAACTCCTGCAATTAGACATGAGGATGTGTGTGTCTGCAAGATCCTCCTAATTCTCTTTGCATCTTGCAAGGTCTTTGGCTCCATCCCTTTGGGTAGCAGCAGGACACCAGCCCCACTCACAACCTTCTCAAGGTTGCAGAGAGAATCCTGCAGGGAAGCAGGACTGACAGCAAAGTCCATGGTACTCACTTTTCTCCCATTATGAGCTTTCATTATGTGGATGGGCAACAAGGCTGGTATAGCTGCTACATCCTGGCATAGCTGTGTTTCCCTGCCCCAGCCTTCCTTGCTTAATTCCTTTAGGGCAGTTCTCATATTTTGGGCACATCACAGCCCCAGTCCTCGCCCTGTGCCCCTGCTAGGTGCAGTCACTGTCAGAACGGGGCTAGGCTGCCCTGCAAGGCCTGAAGGCCCCCATCCCACCACACCAGATGTCCCCGTCAATGTGAAATATAGGAACGGGGCGGGGAGGGTGGGATCCATCTGAGCCGCTTGGCGTCTGTGTCTTGTGATCCTGAAACCCAAGAGCCCCCCCTGACTCAGCAGGTTATTAATAACCCCCTGGCCATGCTCCCACCTCAGCGCCTGCCAGCCCTGGCATCGCCTGCCTCTCCTCCACGGCGAGGCAAGACACACACGCTGGACAAGGTCAGGGGTTCCTTTCCCCTGGCCCCTGCACCCCACCACCACCTGTGGGGCTGGGGCAGAAGTGGTGTGAGGCTTGTGGAGGGGCCTGGAGAGATGCTGAGGCTCCTGCACCTCTTGCCAGCACAGGGAGAGGCTCCCGGTGCTGCTGAAACGCAGATCAGAGGTGCCCAGGTCTCCTCCTGGCCAGGGTGGGCTATAGCACACCCACATCCCTGCCACATTATGCCAACGACGCCAGCCCCAGGGGGTTCAGCAAAGCTGCGAGGTGATTTGGTGCAAGGATGAGCCAGGCTGTGTTTGCCACGGCTGGAGCTCGTTAATCAGGTCCATTAGCACTCCCTGGGACAGGTTTTAAATAGCAAAGTGGGAGCTGCCTTCAAAGCTTTGGGTAGCCTGGATGCAGGTGGAGTACTGACTCCTTCCCCTTCTCTTCTGCTTCCCTCCTGCTCTGGTTCCTCTTTCTCTGCCTGCAGACTCCCACATGCTGTAGCTGTTCCTGTTGGGAACCTGCTCTGCAATGCCACCACTGCCTGAAACTCTCCTGAACTCCCTGTCTTCCCCCAAGAAGGTTGTGTCCCCTCCAACCCTGAAGCTCCCAGAGCCCTGCTGGCTCCATCCATGGTTTATTCTTCTCCCAGTCTCCTCCCTCTCTCCCATCGTGGCCCTTCTCCCTTGATCTCTTGCTTAGCCCAGTGTGCAGTCTTGTCCCTGACAGGACCTTCTGCCCCAGGGGACCAGAGCTGGGACTGGAGCCAGGTAAGGGGACAGCACTGACTTCCCTACCTGTATCTTGAACTGCTCCAGCATTTTGGCTCTGCTTTGTGTCCTGACACAGGGGACTTGGGCTCCCCATCATTGATACGGCTGCTTCTGTCCTGCTGTGCTCTGTTTTGTGGCCATGCGGATAGAAAAGGGAACTTCTCCACAATATGAACTTATTTCATCAATGTGACCCCTTCTCTTTTCTCTCTGTTGGTTTTTTTTCATCCCCTTCTCCTTCCTCATTTCCTTGTCAGGGCTCTCCCCTTCTTTTACCATCCCCTCCAGCTTTCTCACCCCCATCTCCCATTACCTCC
>VXBW01005900.1:259571-328316 GCA_013400375.1 Thinocorus orbignyianus | reverse complement strand
GTTTTTCTTCATCGTCTGGAGTGTGACACAAAGATATTTTTGTCGCGCCGTGTGTGTGTGTGTCTCAGCAAAACAAGGAGGGGGGGCGGGGGGTGGCATCCAGAAGGCTCGGTCGGTTTGTTGTTGTGGCTACAAAAGGCTGAAATGCGGGTCGGGGAAAGGGGGGTGTGAGCCCAGGGATGGAGTTTGGGGACTTTGCTGCTGGGAGAGGTCGTTAGGTTTGGAAAGAAAATTTTATGTATTTTATTATTATTTGTTTAGGAATGAGTTTTTTCTTCTCTGGGTGGGAGCAGATAGGCTGCAGGGTGGGGAAAGCCTGATGTGGGTCCTGGGACCCAGCGTGCTGTGCATCTTCCCCCGGGGATGGTTTGCTTAGGAGTGGTGGTGGTGAACAGAGGGAGTTTTCCCCCATAAGATGATTATGAAAACTCCCCAAAAATGAAAATCCCCGAAATCAAAGCTGGAGAAAGGGGGTTTGAATGAGCTGGGAGTTGTGGGTTTTGTTAGGAAAGTTGTTTTGTTTTGTTTCGTTTCTGTCTGCTGGTGAGTGAATGTTACTCTTTTTAGTATCAGCTCTTCACATATTTGTATGTTGACATTACTGGTGTTTGGGGAGATAACATATAATAAACATAAATGTTTAGGACTTCAGAAATTTTGTTTCTTTCTAGGAACAAGTATTAAGTATAAGCCCATTGCAGTGTCTGCGTCATCTGCTCAGGGGAAAGGCATCCTGCCCCTTCCAGGGCTGAATCCAGGTTTATAGTGGAAGTTTTGTTTGTGTTAAGCCTTGTCTTGCACATGGGGCTTCCACTGGAAATGGACCCTTTCATCCTGTAGAAATAGCTGGTCCCTGTGTTGGAGACCCCAAGTTTGCAGAATCAGCTCCGGATGAGTAGGTTTCCCAGAGAGAAACTGGTGAATGTTTTACTTTTGGACCTGTCTTTTCCAAGTTCAGTTGGCACTGGGGTAGTTAAACCGCCGTTCCCTAAAATCTCATGCTCTAGGGAGGGACTGGGACATAAAGTCACCTGGAAAAGGTAGGGAGAAGGGGGGCTGAGACCATCTTCTGAAAATGGAATTTAAAGAGTGGATGGAAGGTGATGGTTTCGGAGAGCTCGCTGTCTGAAAAGTTAAAATAACTTCCTGCATTTCTCACTCCAAATGAAGTACGGGCCTGCATTTATCAGGAGCACATCTAGGGTCCCCGAGATCTTTGTGGGTCCATCACAGACGATGCTACTCCTTTTAGGACTGTGGCCTAAGAGGTTCTTCCTAATTAGTAGATCCTGGTTTGGAGGTATGATAAACAAGACCTCTCCCATATGACTTCTTTGAAATGGTCTACTGTTTTTCTTGTTATGGTTGAAAAGTTCAGGTTGAAAATCAAGCTCAGACAAATGACAAATACTGTTTGAGATTGCTGGTTTGTTTGGGTGTTTTTAAATGACATGTTTCCTCAAGCCAGTATGAGCACATCTGCTGTTAGCTGTGTTTCAGTTTTGTGCTTAGTTTGATATGTACGTTGAATATATAAGAGCTTTTTATTTTTCCTTTTTCTGTGTGTGCATGAGAGCTTAAAAGTAAAACTCAGCCAACTGGCTGAAGCTGGAGGAGTCCATACAGATGCTGGAGAGGAGATGCAGGGTTTAAAAGTATTTTAGTTTTAATAAACACGAGTGAGGTTCCTAAAGAATGTTTATTAAAATGATTTAACTTTATAGTTGCATTTTAATAAAGCCTTCTATTAAAGCTTTGTGTAAAACCTAACTTCAAAGGCTAATTTACTTTTGAAAGCTGGGGTGGTGTTGGAGTCGGTGTTGGTGCCTGACGCAGCGGGCTGTGGTACCTGGGTGACTGATGGAGTAAAGACAACCAGTGCTTGGTCCTCGGGTGCTCATACACCCGATTCCTGCACCGCATCCTCCTCATCCTGCAGGCTGGTGTGCCTGGTGTTGCTTCCAGTGTGCCTGCGCTGCTCAGCACAGAACCACTTAGATTCACAACAGAATTAGCTGCCTATTTTAAGTTTCAGAAGTGTAGATTGCTCAAGGCCCTTCATTGTGCTTACCTGAGTAATTGAAAGTATTTAAGGGTGAGCTGGGCTAACTTTCTTAAGTGCTGCTGCGTTGAAAATAATACTGAGCCATTTTACTTTTTCTTATGTGAAGATAGTCTGCACAAAGAGATTTTTCTATAGTGGCATTTCCACTTGAGACTTGTCCTGGTGGACAACAGGATGGCTATGAACCAGTGATGTGCCCTTGTGGCAGAGAAGGCCAGTGACATCCTGGAGTGCATGAGGAGGAGTGTGACCAGCAGGTCGAGGGAGGTTATCCTCTTCCTCTACTCTGTACTGGTGAGCTGTCTAGAGCACTGTGTCCAGTTCTGCACTCCCCAGTTCAAGGAGGACAGGGAACTGCTGGCAAGGATACAGCAGAAGACCACAAAGATGATTTGGGGCCTGGAGTATCTTCTGTGAGGAAACACTGAGGGACTTGGGTCTTTTTAGTCTGGAGAGGAGAAGACTAAGGGGGAATCTGATGAATGCCTATAAATTATTCAGGTGTGTGTGTCAGGAGGATGGGGTCAGTCTTTTTTCAGTGATGCCCAGTGGAAGGACAAGAGGAAATGGACACAAACTTGAACATAAGAAGCTCCATGTAAACATGAGGAGGAACTTCTTTACTTCGGGGCTGGCAGAGCCCTGGAGCAGGCTGCCCAGAGAGGTGGTGGAGTCTTTGTCTCTGGAGATGTTCAAAACTTGCCTGGACACGTTCCTGTGCAACTTGCTCTGGGTGGACCTGCTTTGGCAGGGGGGTTGGACTAGCTGATCTCCAGAGGTCCCTTCCAACCCCGTATCATTCTGTGATTCTGTAATTTTGCTTTTACTTGTTGTAGGAATAGAAGCAGTATGAAGAGGAGAAACTTAACTGAATACAGGATGGCAACTTTAAGGGAGCGAAGGAGTTTATTGCAGGGGCTGGCTCTCTCCTGTGGTCCCTGCTCTTCTTTACCAGATCCCTCGATTATTCTGCACCTTGGCAGTGAGTGTGCTGTTTCAGTATCAGGCCTAGCTCTTCAGCTAATTGTTCCTTGTAAGTGGGTTTTATTTTTCGTGTGGCACTGACTCATTTTCCTAATAGGTCGATAATTTCACGGCTCCTTATCACTGCTTTGTCATTTGGAACAGGAGAAATACAACTGCGAGTCTGTCAGGTATCAGGCAATGAGGTGAAAGCACAGTGAACAGATAGAGGCTGGGGAGGTGCAGCTCTCCCCTTTGCGGAATGTCTTTTTCCAACTGCTGAAATTAAGTGACTTTATTATGAACGTTGTGACAATGTGCTCCTAGAAAGCACCTTCTGAAGGGGGTTTTGTAGTTATGTGCAAAACCCATCTGGTTTGGTTAAAGTGTTGTTTCCCACAGGAGGAAAAAATGGAGCTAACTCGAGAGGTTGTATTAAATATTGCCATGGTTTAGGCTGGGCTGGCCGCTGGACAAACATCAGGTTAAATGTTAAGCCTCACTGAAATGTAGCTCGGGCTCATTTTTAGTTAGTGACTTGTACTGGTATTCAGGATGTTTTCTGTGCGTGTGTGTGTTTCCGGAAGAGAAATAACTGAGGAGTTTGAGCTTGAGCCATTCATTTCAGAGCAAACCTGTTTTGGATATGTGTAGCTGTAAATCCTGATGTTTTGGGGTGGTTTTTTTCGATATGGGAGTATTTGCTCCATAGCAGAAGTGGATTGGAGGCTTGCCTGGTAGCCCTGGGTCGTTTGATATTTACCTGTAGTATTGGTTGGTTGTGTAGCTCCTTGACTTGCAGTGCTGTGGGGTCTGTGAGGACAGAAGCTGCTCTTGAGGTGTTAAAAGGTGTATGTACAGTTTTATGGGAAGTCATAGTACTTACAGCCAAAATACAGTGTCTGTATTTTGGTTCTGAACACGTAAATGATTGGGAGAGTGCTGGAAAACTGGAAGGGGCAAGAGAGCTCACTATTACACCTTCAAGAGACTGGGTGTTAATTTGCAGAGGACTAGCGAAAACAGCCATAGCTTGAGTGAAAGGGAAGAGGTAACGGCCAGATTTGAAACATGCAAAAGTGAGAGAGGAAGCAGAGGTGAGCCAGGCTTAAGTGCGAAGAAATGCAGGAAAAATAAACGGAAGAAAGCAAGGATTTGCTGACAGCACCCTAGGGTCTGGCCAAGAGGACTGCTCTGTTGGACTGTAGTACTTCAGGTGTCCACAGGGCTTCAATTAGCTGTTGAGACCATCCTCAACAACCTTTGAATTTCAGGTGAGTAGCACTTAGGAGGATTAAACTATATAGTATTTGCAGTTTGCAACCTGTTGGAAGAAGCTTGGTGGAGGAATTCTTCTTTGGTAGTTGTTGAGACATTTTGGACAGGAATTGCAGTGGTGGTGCTGCAAGACGTGAATAGAGACGAGTTTGACGAGCTTGCACCGGGACTGCCTCCCACAGATGCTTCTTGTGTGGGAATATAGTGATTTTTTTGGAAGAGTTTTGCTGTGGGGTAGGTTTTTCAGTTCTTCCTACCTGTATGTGGGTTGGGAGCCCGTACAAAAGCTTTGAGTGCTCTTGTTCAGAGTTTGGAGTGGGCTGTGTAGCAGGCAGGGGAGTAGGGACATGCTGAAGAAATGCTTCTTCATAGCTGGAATAGTATGAAGTACAGGTTTATCTTTTTTTTCTGAAATAAGCAAAGAATCAAGCTCCCACCTAGCAACTGAAACTTCACGAACTGTCATATAGGAGTGGATTCACAAGATTTGAGTGTTAATACGGTGTTAGTGTTCTGCATCTGAGCAAAATGTTGCCTTCAGTGATGCCTGTGATTCTGTTGCAGTGGAAGCAGTGTATGGGGTGGTTTACCTGGGAGGTGTTTGCAGTGTTCCCCTTCCCAGCTTGCAGACCAGAACTCCTCTGGAGCAGGGTTTCATGCTGCTCCTGGCCCCGTGGCATGAGGGAGGTGCTGTGATTCAGAGGGTGGTTTCCAGCCCCAGAAAGTAGGAGGTGGGGGGTCTGGTTCTTGCTCTGCCACTCAGTGTAGCTGCAGAGTTCTGCAGTATCATTTTCCTATCTAGAAAATAGAAGTGATGATGCTTAAACACCTTGTCAGTTATGCACTGCAAATATCTATGTAAATTAAAGTTTCTGTGAAATGTTTTCACTTCCTGTCCAGCTTGGCATAGTCCAGATGTCTTTTGCATAGTCTGAATTGCTTAACTCTTCAGAAAAGCTGAAGCCACCTAAAGATACCTAAAGCTCCTTTCTTCAGGGTACGGGACCACACCGCATGTAACATTGTGGTTTCTTACCACTTTGTGCCCATGTCCTTTTCGTGATAGCATCCTTGGCATGCACTTGTAGCACAAATGGCTCCTAAGAATAGGCTTCCTCTAGGAAGGGTTGCTGTGAAATCCTGCATTGCTCTGATGGTTTTTAAAATTGGGGAACCTGGAGGAATACTTCCTTGGAACCTTCAGCATCTGCAGTGTTCATGAACTGCAGTCTGGTCTGAACGGCTTGTAATCTTATTAATGGTTTGAGATGGCTGCATCGGTCTTGATAGCTGTGGGAAATTGGAGAAATCTGATAAAGATCTATTCAGCTCTTGCCAGAGAGCTTTGTACCCTGCAGTGTGTGTGCTGGTGCTGGCCTGGCCAGCAGTAGAGGTACCTGCCAGAGGAGTTCCCGTCAGCACCTCAGGGGAGAACAGGACTTGAGGGATCTGCTCAGCAGGGGTGTACAAGAACCTTTCCCCTGTGTGTGTGGTGAGGGATTGGCATTTACTGCCTGCCGATCAATAACATCGGGTCTTATCTCTAGTCTTTCACTTCATAAAGATAACCTTTAGTGCGTAACCTGAGTGGGAGCTGAGGCCCTGGAGTCAGCAGGCAGCCGGAGAGTGTGGAGAGGTGTTACCAAAGGCCAGATCTGGTAGTGTGAGGCTCTTTGGCACAAGGTAAACACCCACCTCCCCATTCCAGTATGATCCTTCCCAAGACTGCAGAGAAAACAGAGCTGCTTAGTCAACAGCTGATGGCATTTGTGGAGAAAGAGCTGTTTCTGTTCCTGAAAAAAGAACTGTTAACCCTAAATACTGCCAGCTTTGCTCTGATTTCATCTCTTGGAGCTGTGACATCTCTGATTTCCTCTCTGCCTGTTTGTCATAAAACCTGTGTTTACTGCTGAGAGTGTGAGTAAATTGCTGAGCTTTGTACCAGCTGAAGGATTTATGAAATGTTTGACTTTACTGGAACAATTTCCACGGTCACTCCTCAGAATGCATCTTTTCTCTGGCAGCAGCTGATCGCAGTCCTTCTGCCTGGTCCTTTCCCTGGCTGTGGAGGGCTCTCCAAAGCTACACCTAATGATTCAGAGGCTTGCAGTGGTGTTGAATTTAGTTGTTCATGGTGGAACCATGTTTGACTTGAGATGTTACTCCAAAGACCTGGTGTGGGGACATAAGAACAGTTCATTCTATGTGGGTGCCTCCTGCCCTGATGGGTTCCTCTGAAGCACTGGGCAGATTGGTGTCCACTTTCTGTGCCAGTGGTCAGTCTCTTCTGCTGGAAGAGGTTGTTCTAGAGATGGCACATGCTGCTGCATTACATTCCCTCCTTGTTTGACTCTTCTTTACAGCTCTGGTCCTTTGTTATCAAGAGCTGCATTTTCTTTGAGTCTCTTGGCAGTGCAGGTTTGGGTGACTGGGGACAGAAACCTGAGCTGTGGGACCTGTGTCCCTGTTACTTGAGCAAGCTGTTTTCTCTGCCTTGGTTACCCAGCCTGTAAAATAGGACTGAGAGTACTAGCCCTGTTACCCATGAGGAGATCCCTACCAGCTCTTCACAGTCTGTTGTTGCTCAGGTACCTAAAATCCCAGTTTACCTTACAGTTCTGCTAAATGTTGCCAGGAGCTTTCTGAGCGGATTTTGGCAGCAGAGCATTACGCCAGGGATTTCTTTTGTATTTGGATTTAAATTGCTTGCTCATGATCAGCCTCCTTGCTTTGGTGTTGGGGGAACAGTATGTTGTACCTTTGCATTCTCCCCGGACATTCAGCTCTCAGAGGAACCTGAATGGGGCAAAGTGGAAGGTAGAATCGCTTTGGAAGCTGCAGCCTGTGTTTCAGCTCTGGGCCTTGGTTGTGGAGGAGGGAGAGCCAAAGTACAACTCTTCAGGTAAAAATTTGCATTTGAATACTAACCCTCCTTCCTGCCTGCAGGCAACCGGTGGAGATCACTGGGTCACTTCCCTTTTCCTCTTGTACTAGGGCAGTTGGGTCTGATTTTCTTGCAGCCACAGATGGTTCTTGCTGAACTGAGCTGCTCTGCACTTTGTCGGTTTTGCCTCCAAAATGTGAAATGGCAAAAAAATGCTCCTTTATTTCTATTGTGTCTTGCTGCAGAGGATGTTACTGCTTCAGAGTCTGTTAAGGTTTACAGGTGGGGGCATCAGAGTCAGTTTGTGCAGGGGCTTGTCTCATTTGACACTTTATGGCATGGATGAGAGGGCAGCAGGGATGATGTTGGCAGTTGGTGCTTCGTAAAATACCTTGCTGGCTCTCTGCAGTAATCAATTCCTGATTCTAAGCTGTGTGAAGGCCCTGCAGCACTTCCTTTTGAATTAGAGGTACAGCTATTCCTTCTTGACAAGCTGGCACCGTCAGTTCCTACTCTATGGAATGATGGGGCAGGTGGGCAGAAAACAGGCTCCATTCTTTGGAGAGCTGCTGTACACAGATGCTTCTTTCAAGATAAGAATTTACTACACACCTTGGGGTTTTTGCTACTTGAAAAGGAGGGGGAGTTGCATGAGCATAGGATATTATAAGTACTTTCTGTGGGCTGAGGATAAGGTTTCTACTGGATTTTTTAATATTTTTTTTTCCATGCCATAGCCTTGCATCCTCAAGGTGAAGTATCTCTTACCTTTGCATCCTCAATTACTGGAGGTCAGGGCTCCTTTTCAGGGTGTGCCGTTGTCTCTCCAGCCCTTACAGAAAGGACCACAGGATTCATTAAGGTTTTTTGTGTAAATATAGTTGAGTTTTTTTCCAGACTCCAGTCTGCTTTATCTGTTTTACAGTAAGTTACAAATCAGCCCTTTCTGGCTGCCTTTTTGTGTTGCCTGCCTTTCCACCACTGGGAGAGCTGCTCAGCAGAGAGGTGAGGCTTCTGTATTTCACAGGCCAAACCTGAGATTATGGAGATCTCTTCTCTCTAGAACTGTGCAGTGGTTCATAAATAGTAGTTGTGATTCCCAACCTGTTGGTACGTTTCATAGAGAGGACAGCAGGTGAGATTGGTGAAGACAGAGCTGTGAAAATGAGGTCGGATGACCTTACAGGACATGCCCTTTCTGTCCCCCCCTGTTGTCACGTTTTATCTCTGCCTTTAGAGCTCCACACCAGAGTTAATGGTAGATACGCTATCCAGAAGACTCTCTGTCTCCTCTTCATGGTCCTGCTGCATGTCTCAGATCCAGGTTGGCTTGGCTCTAAGCCTGATGATGGGACTGGCCAGCGGGCAAGTTTTCTGGCAGACAGCCTCCTCAGCTAGCAGCATACCTCTGCCATAAATCATGGAGATTGAAAGCCTGATCTCCTGTTCCCTATTTTTACAACGAGACAGGGTTCATGGGAGATGCAGAGAGAAGCTGGAACTGTGCAGAATTAAAAGCGACAAATATACCCGTTCAGCTAAGCAAGGAGGGTCCCCCATTGTGAATCAGGAGTTTTGCTGGGGGGTGTCTATCTTTTTTCTGCGCTGCAGACTGCTGACTTACTTCTCCCTGTCTGGTGGGACTTGGTGACACATTCGGGATCTTGGCAGGCCCTTTTTCAACAAATCTTAGCAGTTCCTTTTGGAAACCATGCAACGCAGTGACAGCAAGCCTTGTGGCCTAGACTCCTATTGCACACAGCTCTTTGATCCTACTTTAATGCTGATATTCCCATATTGCTCCCTCTTACTAAGCAGTCTCTCCTAGGAACTGAATGCTCGCTCACCTGATCCCTTGCCCGCTGGGCTGATGATCCCTGCCTGGCCCAAGCAGGGCTTCTACAGGACATACGTGCATCTGGTGCCAAGCCCCTGGGGCAGCTGGTCAGGCTGTTTCACCAAAGCTCTTCCAAGGGCAGCCAGTGGTGTCTTTCATTGCTGAGGCAAGAGGCAACCATTTAACAATTAGGAGATTGTTGGTGAGATTTGTTCCAGGAGAAGTAGTGGCATCTCCATCTGTTGACAGTTAAATGTTTAGGTATGAAAAGTACCAGCAAAAATGGACTGAGTGTGTTTGAAGAAGAGAGAACATGACTAATCTTCTGTAAAACCATGCCATGTCTTGTAAAAGGCTTCATGTTAACCAGTGAGATTAGAAACCACAGTAGAATTCAGTTTAACATCAACTCCACTTCTTTACTTCTCTCTTCTTTTGCTTTAGCAACCTGTGAGTTTCTGGACAATTTCTTTAAAATTTTAGGTCAAAATTCTTCCTGTTTCTGGAAAAAAGCCTTTTTGCTGTTAATCTCCATTCCATTGCTTTGTTTTGTGTTTGTGAATGGTGCTGTGAAGTGAGCAAGGAGTGAGGGTCTGTAGTGGTCTCTGGTCCTTTGCCTGGGTGATTGTCCTTCGTGGAGAGCTCAGTGGTGTGTGAGTGGCTGAAGTGATTCCTTCTAGTGTGTGTGTGTGTTACCTTTCATAAATCTGTTTGCCCTGCTCAATTAAGGCTGGCTATCTTCCAGGTATTTGAGCTCTGTTGAAGTCTTGTGAATAAAACACCAGCATCCCAGCCTCCTTCATACAGAGATTTACAAAGAGCTTTACAGACAATCCTGTTTGTCGGGAGTTTGTCCCTTTGGCTGTGTTTTCAGCTCAGGGCTTTCCAGTAACTCAAGGTTTTCTTTTTATGGGTCAGGCTCCCCTTGCTCAGTAGATCCCTGTTGAATATTCATGACTTGTATACTTTGGCTCTTAAAATGTCATTGTTGCTTTCTGGATTAGAACATACTCCTTTAAAAAGCAGTCAGATGGGGTCAAGGCCTGCAGATCAAATCCAGGGCAACATGATGTAGACATGAAGACTCCCGGGTAGCAGAGCTCTCTGCCCAAGAAGCAGTCCTGGTGCAGTGGTTTGTACCCTGAGGCCTCTAATACAACTGGTCATGCCGCAGTGTTTTCTGATTCCTCTGAGACACTTGGTATTTTGCACTCTGGTGCTGTCCCTGGATATTACAGGAGATGTTGCTAGTGCTGAGAATGGAAAGAGCTAAACTCTGTGCTAGAGCTGATAGCAAACGTTCCCCCCAGAGACCTCTCTAAGCCCTCAGAGAAACCTTACAGACATGCTGATGATTAATTATTTTTTTATATATATGCATTTATCATTTATTTGTTTGTAAGGGGATAACGCTTTCTTCAGTCAGCTATCAGACACAGGTTCCCTGAGCACAGGTCAGAGGTTTTGCTGAGGCTGTCAGTTTTCAGTTGTCAGCACTGGCATGTGCATTCTGGTTCTAGCTTTCCTAATAATAAGCACACAGGCTGACAGTTCAATTCTTAATGAGCATGATTTTTATCAGAAATGGCTTTGCTCTGCAAAGGCTCTGAAAGGCCTTGATGATCCCTGCTTGAGTACCCTCTTTCATTGTGTGGGAACACAGTCCAGTGTTGTAGCATCCTTGGGGAGCCTTTATGGCCTCTCTGAGGTGCTGTGGATGATTTGGGTGCCAAGTGATGCCACTGGACAGTGCACCCTTGGACTGGCTTGGATCTGCAGGTGGCTGCTGTCGGGAAGAACGGACAGCAAGGTCCTGCCTGTGGGACAGCCCCGAGATGGCTTAGTGCCTCCGCATCCTCTTTGTACAGTGACCATATGGAAAGCGTCTCATCTCCCCATGGACTTGTTTTCCCCTTTGGAGCACGCGAACAACACATAAACAAAGCTGTGTTTCACCTTTTCAGCTTCAAAGCTTTGAAGGAGTTGAAAGTAAATTTCACTTGTCCAGACAGCAGTTGTGGCTGTTCCAGAAAGTTTGACAAGGGACTTTATCCCAGCACGTCCCCAGCTCCTTTGCTCTGAAGTGGTTGTTTATTCTTCCCGCATCCTTCTAATGATACGAGATGTAATCAAGAAGCAGCTGAGACCCAGTTACATAAGTGGTTGTCAGGGTTTCTCTTTGGTAGTGTTACCCGTGTGCTGTTTGCACACTGACTTTCAGGAACTCGGGAATTCTCTGTTAACCAGCTAGCTCCTGAACCTGATGTGATAGTTCTTTTTTCTTTTATTATTATTATTATTATTCCTAATGTCTTCTTGTTTTGTCTGGTTTGAGCTTTCAAAACTTGAAAGTGGGTTGTGTTGCTCAGGATAGTGTGAGGTTGGTACAGGATTGATGTCTGGATCACTCCACAAGGCTCAATATACCTGTAAAAGCAGGTGGCCGTGCTCTGGCCAGCACAGCCGAGGGCTGGTGTGCAGCACCCTCTGCTATTCCTCCTGTCCAGTGCTCCCCATCATTGTGCCAGTTCAAACAGGTCATTGTTCTCAGTCCAGCTTCTGCGTTCCTGCCAAGTCCGTGCTAATCAGTGCTTTTTCTCCCTTTTCTCTTTTATGTCTGTCCTACTAATAAAATACAGTGGAAATGGGCAAGTGAGGGAGGAGCTATTGTTTTCTTTGGCACATGGTGACCATCTGAGCAAAGACTGAAGCAGGCTGGAGCCAAAGATCTGTTTGCTACTCTGCAGGAAAAGGTGCTTCCAGAATGCTGACCAACCCTGTTGCCTCTGCAAGCCTTGGTGCTGCAGCTCCATGTGGTGGTCCACCAGAGGTGACTGTAAGGGGCTTCTTGTGGGGCCTGATGTTTTTCCTGAGCATCCTGGAGATGCTGTTAGTGAAAGAAAATACTTTTCTTCCTCTACCGACCACACTGCTTGCTGCCTAGCGCGCAGCTTCTTGCTCCTGCCAGGCCTGGTTTATATCCTGCAATGCAAGAATGAGCTCGGCGTGGTGCCAGGTTTACTGGTCAGAAACTTGCCCCCTGGCAGCAAGTTTTAGGTAGGCTTTTCTCAGCTAGTTGCAGATCGTGCTGTGTTCTCCAACTGGCTGTATCCGACTTGTTTGTGGTCTGTGCTTTATTTTGTACATCATGTGTGATGGACTAATCCTCTTACCTCCAAGCCGTGTCTGATAAGGCATTGCTGGTGGAAGTTGTAGCCTCTGGTCAGATAGTTTCTTTCAGAAAGAGTGATTTCTGACTGCGCTTGTGCTTTCAGCTGGGTGAGTTTCAGAAAGGATGATGGGTGGGAAGGTCCGATGCGTGTAGTGTTTTGTTACTCAGACACAGAGTTGCAACCCTAAGATGGGACCTAGCAGATGGTATAATAAAGCTGCCAGCAGGTTTAGGCTTGAAGTGGAGGCTTCACAAGAAATCTGGAAATCTAAATTATGTGTGAAAAGGTTAGATTAAACTCCTAGATTTGAGAAAATTTGGAACAGAATTACGCTTGAAAAAAATGAAAGAAAGATCCATTGAAAGTAAGCAAAGTTTCTTTTCTGACATAAAAGTTGAGGATTACAGTGTGCTGCCCCATGTTTCAGCTTTGTCTTAGGCGACCAGAGCCAAAAAGTGAAAGCATGAAGGGTGTGAATCACAGCATGTTGTGCCAGCAAAGATTAGAGTGGAAAATTAACAACCCACATCCATTCTGAAGAGCGAATTTATAGCTTAAAAAAGGGGTTGAAGGTGCCAGCAACAGAGAAATGTAATGTTTTTGTGTAAAGTGTTTTCAGGATTCGTAATAGAACTGCTGAACTCACAGGTTCAAGAGTCTGAACCTGTTTTATTTGAGCAGTGTGTTTTGGACTCATTAACTCTGTCTTGTGGCCAGCATAAGGGAGAGGGGAATCTGAAGAAATAACTCCGTTCCCTTCAGGTAATACTTTCAAAGTACTAATTGCTGGTATGAGTCATTAACTGTGGCCAGTGTGGAACTATAATCCTAAACATTACAAAGACTACCAGTGCTTCAGTGGGAAACTCAATGGTAAATTCCAGTGTGAAATAAGATACAATGCTTTTATGTCAGTTACGTTTAGGAATCCTTGTGCATAGCTGCTTATTGTTGGACTTACTCTTTTAAAGCAAGGACTGTGTTGACCATCCTCTCCTGTATGTTCCTAACTAAAGCAGCTCACTTCTTGAAACATTGGAGTGGCAGAAAAATTGATGTGACAAGTGTTTTCCTGCAGTTCTTTTCTTTTACGTGTCTTAAATCCCACAAGCTTTTTGCCACTGAAGAGGAGGGGTTTAACACCTTGTCAGTTAGTGTGTCTGCTGACCAAATATCTGCAGTTCTAGCAGTTGTGCATGTTTTACTTCTTGTCTGTGGCAGAATAATCTGTTTGATGGCATCTCCCTGGTTCTCTTTCGTTAAAAGGCAGATCGGGAGCGGCGCAGAGAAATTTCCTTACTAGATGACATTTCATCGCAATGTCCGATCGTTTGGGGCAAATAACCAAGGGAAAGGATGGGAAAAGCAAGTACTCGACTCTCAGCCTGTTTGATAAGTATAAAGGAAAGTCAATAGAAGCTATCAGAACTACAGGTAAGGAACGCCTTCAGAAGGTCCTTTTGGGTCTGCTAAGAGTGTTGTTGCAGAGCTAACTCTGGTTATTGGCCCTGTGGGTAGGATGTCCAGTGGGAAGTGGCTGGGATGCAGAGCTGTTTGTGCTGGTGTCTAAGCCTGTGTTCCGTTAGGACTTCAAGGAGAATGTCTGTGGTTCTCTGTGCTGCTGTTGTTGTAGATTGGAGGAATTAAGGCAAAAGAGCTAGGGGACTGTTGGCCCCTTTGTTTAGATTCTGTCCTTGCTAAAAAGTAGTCCCATTGCAAACTTGGGTGAAAGTCTTACTGGGGCCTTAGGCTGTGCCAAGATAGGGCATTTAAGCTGACTGAAGTGCCTTATATTGATCAGACCTTGTGTGAGAGGAGAGTGAGTGAGGACTGAAGGCCTCTGGGGTAGAATCTCAGTTAGTTTTGCAGTGGAGATGAGACCAAAAGTAGATGGTGGGGTCCAAAAAATTGAAACATTGCCAGGACTTCCTCTGGATTTGGTGTGGGAGTCAGAAACCAAAGAAAATAAAATACCAGCTTAAAAAAAATGCTGTCTGATGGGTAGAGCTGAAAATCTAGACCTCAAGACTCCTGGGTTAGATTACAAGTCGGACTGCTAAGAGGTGGACTTAGATGGCCATTTCCCCAAGCTATGAAATGACGATGCTGCTTTTCTTTGGTGAAGTGAAAGAGGAGCATCTGCACAGGTGGCTGAAAGACTCTGTGGGCATCTTCTGTTAGGGAGAATTATTTCTCTCTCCCTCCTAACTGTGGTAGGAGACTGCCTGTTCGCCAGCTGCTGCAGCAGACAGCTGCTTTGCCATGGTCCTGTGGGAAACGACCTGTATGTTGACCTAGCAGCAGTGGTGCTGCTTGTCATACAGCTCTTTTGGGACTGCACCCAGCCATACTATGCTAATTAAGGTTACTTTTCTAGCAGGATGTAGTGCTCTATTGAATCATGGAATGGTTAGAGTTGGAAGGCACCTTTAAGACCATCGAGTTCCAACCCCCCTGCCATGGGCAGGGACACCTCTCACTAGAGCAGGTTGCTCCACGCCCCATCCAGCCTGGCCTTGAACCCCTCCAGGGATGGGGCAGCCACAGCTTCTCGGGGCAACCTGCTCCAGTGCCTCACCACACTCACAGGAAAGAATTTCTTTCTAATATCTAATCTAAATCTCCCCTCTTCCAATTTAAAACTGTTACCCCTTTTCCTGTCATTCCACTTCCTGACAAAGAGTCCCTCCCCAGCTCTCCTGGAGCTCCCTTTAGATACTGGAAGGCTGCTCTAAGGTCTTCCTGGAGCCTTCTCTTCTCCAGGCTGAACAGCCCCAGCTCTCTCAGCCTGTCTTCACAGGAGAGGTTTCCATCCCCCTGATCACTGAATGACCTGTTGTTGTTCCTCTCTCACTAGTTATACCTAGACATGGCTTACAGAGTCTTGGGAAAGTTGCTGCTGCCCGGCGCATGCCACCTCCTGCAAACTTGCCTAGCTTGAAGTCTGAGAACAAAGGAAACGACCCCAACATCATTATAGTACCCAAGGACGGTACAGGATGGGCAAACAAGCAGGATCAACCAGACCAAAAGAGGTGAGTAGAACTACTCTTTGCTAAGTTTTGTCAGGCAGGGAGCAGCAGTTGTGCACTGCTGTGCTGTGTGCTGGACCTCACAGTGATCAGTTCTCTGTTGTCCATGCCAGTCTATAGCCAATGTTAAGCTTGATCTTTTAGCAACTGCTGTATTACTGAGTTATTTGTCTGTCTTTTTGCCTGCCTTCCCCTTTGATCTCACCTCTGCTGTCTCTTTTCAGTTCCAGTGCGACGGCTGCACAGCTGCAGGAGTCGCTGCCGCAGCAGGGTTTGCAGAAATCTGTCTCCAATTTACAGAAGCCGACACAGTCAATCAGTCAGGAGGTAAGTGCCTTTGTGACTGCCATCCTGCTTCCCCTCTGCCCAGACAGCTTGAGGATTTTCTTTAATTGTCTGCGTTGCCTTGCACAAGAACCAGCAGACTGCAAGTCACAGAACAGTTCCTGTGTAATCTGTTTTTGTAGAATTGACTGTCTTGACTCCCAAGTTACTGTGCCCTAGGAGTGCTGTGCTGCTCTTAGAGTATAATTCTGTGTATGTTACTTCTGTACCTTTCAAGTGTCTGCAGAAAGTCTAGCTTCAATCTAGAAAGAATGGTTGGAATGTGGGATGGCTGGTTAACACTTCTAAACTATTTTACTTGGGGACTAATTCGAGTGTTGCTTGGTGACAACAGATCCAGCTCTTGCTCCCAGCCTGATGAGACTTGATAAGAAGAGATCTAGTCATGTGAGAGAAGTAGACAGTGTCAGGACCTGAAAAAGCTACTGGCAAGTAAGAAAGCTTCCCCAGAGAGTGCAGGGACATGTCCCCTCCATGCTGCAGATTTCACATTTTCAATTTAAAAGAATTTCCCAACACTTGAGGTTCAGGGAAATCAGGACAGGAGTTGTGTTTTGAAGAGGAGAAGAGTGGTTAATGCATGAGAAAGTAGGGTAGCCTTCAAGCCGAGGTGTAGCATGGAACAAATCTAGAAGCCTATGAGGGACCATTAGGGAAAATGCAACAGAACAAAGGGAAGCTTGATTAGAGGGAGGAAAGCAAGAGGAGTGGTTGATGAAATAGTTGATGAAGATGAGCAAAGGAGAGATGAGGGGCAGATCAGAGAAGAGGATTTTTGCTATAGTATAGTATGCTGCAGTAGGGAGCAGCTGACTTGAGCTCCAACAAGAAGTTGGGGAGACCTGTGGTGTCCAGTGACACCTGGGTGATCTAGAGGCCTGAACCATAGCAGATACCAACCAGGAAATGAGAAACAGTCATGAGACTTTACTGATCTGTGGGTATTGGAGTTGTTTTTGTGTTTTGTTGTATTTTCAGAGTACAAATTCAGTGCCAGGTGGACCAAAGTCATGGGCACAGCTGAATGGAAAGCCAGCAGGACAAGAAGGTGGTGAGTATGATCAACAGAAATGGAGCTGGGAATGTACCACCTCTTTTCAGATGGGCGTGAGGTGGGGTGGCCTCTGTTTCTTCCTGCCCTCCCTGTCTAGACTGGTGTGGAACAGGACAGAGCTGTCTTTGTTACAGTGCAGTGAGGCCACATGAGTTGTTTTTAATCTGTACAGTGTACTGGCTGAAATGATGCAGTTGCATCTGTTGAGGCTGGCCAGTGCAAGACACAGCTTGAACAGAATGAGTCCCATTGCCATCTTGAACCAGAATGTTTCAAGCACTTGGGAAGAGGCAGGGAGTTCTGGGAGGGGAAAGTTTTGAAGGAGAAGGGAGATGTTTGCCCTGTCATAACCATCTTCCATGAGCCCAGAGCAGTGTGCAGAAAACAGAGTGGAAGAAGAGAGGTATTTGTTTAGGAGAAAAGAAGGAAGGAGAAGAGAGGACATTGGAAATGTAGGCATCTCCATGGCTAATAGCGTGGGGAGCTTCACCCTCTAAGTCACTGTGCTGCTAATGACATCTGCTTGACAAGGATCCTGAAGCAGTATTACCATAAATTAGGAGTTTAGTTGTGTTCAGATGCATTCGTTTTCAGGCAGGAGGTGGCTTCCAGCTGCACAGAGCACTACCGTTAAAACTGTAGTAAGAGTAACAGCTCAGTTCTGCTGTTGTAATGTGAATAGACCTGGAACCGTTCAGTTGTCAAGTGAAATTCCAGAGAAACTTGAAAGAATTGCAGATTGCAGGAATAGAGGGGACAAGCTTCTCCTAAGTTTAATGAGTCCCTTAATGAGAGTGTGTTTCTCAAAGGCTAAATGTTCAGGCAGAGACTTGTGCTTGCCTGAGGTTGGTGGCCAGCGCAAAGACTGTCTTGTTTGGTTAATTGGTACTTTTTTGAGACTGTTGCTGTGTGGACCTCCTGCTTTGAGATCTAGTCATCTAACGATGTTCTTAAGGATTTTTTGAAAACTCATTCTAGGTTACGTTTACAATATAAGAGTTCTTAACCCAAGAAAAGAGTTGCATATGTGGCTAAGAGCAGTTTAATTAGAAGGTAATTGAAGCACAGAAGCATCAGAAATCTGGCTGAAAGGACTTCTTAGGCCATTCTATCCTTGCACCTCATTTCTAGTGACATTGAACAGTTGCTTTTCCTTTTAAGATAATACAGCAGTTCCTAATACTATTGTCGAAGAGGGAAGTCTTCTGCTTTTTGCCCTCTTTTAGGTATTTCTGCTATAAAAGCTTTTTTGGAGGTCATATCCTGAAGAAATGTGTTCTAGTAAATTGAGGATGAGCTACTCCATGTATGTGTTTTCTGTATAAGGGGCAGTTGGAGGAAAAAAAAAGATGCACCAAACTTTTACTGGTGTGATTCTGCCTAGGGTTAGAGTGCAAACTGTGAATGTCTGCACATGAGCAGTCATTTCATTGTGCTGCCTGACCTGGGAGTCTCCCCGAAAGACACGTACATGTACATACATTGTCAAGATTTTCATTGCTGTTCTAGTTCAGTAAGATAATGCAATAGAAATCAGAACTCTCATCACATCTTGGATATTTTATGATGTATTTGAGAAATATCCTTCTGTATTCTCATCTGTCCAGAATGTTTGAAGATGTTACGTGCAGCAGGTGCAGTGTTTTCTCTGGAAATCTTCAGATGGAAGGTGGTGTGCGTGAGCAAGTTCCAGAAAGTGAAAATCACTTAAAGAAGCCAATCTTTCTTGACTCTTGAGGGCAAGCAAGGATGAAGACATTTCTGTCAGGTCTTCATTACTTAATGCTGGTAGTTCTAGCATTGTAATTCTGAAATGCCCTTTTTAAAAAGAGCATTAGCCAAGTAAAACCAAGAAACAGTTCTCAAAAAAAGCAATTTCTTTTAATGTTTAGTAGGGCAATAATTCTGACAGTTTCCTCTTATTGAGTGTTATCTTGCCAATGGATTTGGGAGAATTGCTGCATTTTGTTTTCAGTCACTGGTAGATCTTTAGAATAGACAGAAAGCTGTCATTCTAGGGTGGTTGGTAACTCAGCAAGACAATTTGCCGGTGACAAGAAAAGGACCTGCCCTGTTTTGGCCAGTGATCTGAATCTTAAAAATGCTGCAACAGGGAGGAGAGCATATAGCACTTGGTCCTTATCTGAGGTCTTTCATTGAGTCTGTTGCCAGAAATCTCAACAATAGACTTTGCCAGTAGAGCGTGATCTGAACAGAAGGAGTCTGAATAGAAATGTCAAATACTTGATAACAGGTTATCATTGATACACGATCTTGCAGAATTTACATCTCTGCCTCAGTCTGTACTTCACAAAAATAATTGGAAGCTGAGAAAGTTTGCTCTGATTTTGTTGAACATGAGAATTTAAATGAAGATCCCAAGTTAAGAGAGTGGGAGTTCTGGGTGAGGACATGTGTTGTCGTGTTGGTGACAAGTGTCTGAGAGTGTTTTGGATGTGAGCTGAGGTGCTGGTACGATAGTAATTTGGGTTTAAGTATCCTGGAGGCCCAGATTCTCAGGAAACCTGCTTCCTGATCTCAGACTGATCTCATAAGGGAATTGAAAGCGTGGAAAAATCTTCTCTGAGTCCCACACTTATTTGTCTGACAGGTTCAAGGGCCTCAAGCCGACTGTTATCCTTCTCTCCCGAGGAATTTCCGACGCTGAAAGCAGCTGGCGAGCAGGACAAGGTTGGCAAAGAAAAGGGCGCCTTAGATCCGTCGTATGGGCCAGGACCAAGCCTCCGCCCCCAGAGTGAGTGAAGGATTGTGTCTTTCTGCCTTATCCCAGCTCATAAACCCCTAAGACTCTGTTGGGTGGTGGAATGCCACTTCACAGTAATATCAGATATTCCATCTCTGCTTCTCCTTTTATCTTTATATGAGCTCACGCACATCACACTGCTTAGCAGATGCTCACAGATTTCCGTGCAGTGCTGATGTTCACTGCCTGAATTCTGTGGCCCAGGCAGCCAAGTATGGACTGTCATCTACTGCATTGTTTCGTAAAGGTTGCTGTGTGATACTGCAAAGCAGGCCCCTTCCCCCTGGGCAAAGGAGGAGTCACAAGTGAAATAAGTGGGTGGTGTAATGTGGCTTCTCTTTGGTTGCGCATGATGTAATTGGCCTTAATTCTGCAGGGCAAGGAGAGTGGAGAGGGGAAGGAGAGCGGGTTGGAGGATGGGCTTATTGACAAATAAGCCTAAATTGACATCACTGGTGTGGCAGTTTCTTAGTGCAGTGGCTGATGCTGGTAGTCTCTTAGGAGAATAAATGCTTTGGGAAATTTTCCTTGGTCCCTGATGTTTTTCTGCATATGTGGTGTGATTAGAGCTTGACCAGAGTGTTTGAGTTCTGAGACTTTGTGGCAGAATGACTGTCTGCATTTCCACATGGTAACATGATTATTCCCTCCTTTCCAGATGTCACTAGTTGGAGGGAGGGCGGTGGGAGGAACATAACCTCTGCCACATCTCTGACCGCCTCCCCTGCTGAGCTGGGCAGCAAGACCTCTAGCACAGGAGACGGAGCCCCCTCCTCAGCGAGTGCCAGCGATCCGAAGGAGCCGTCTCTCCGCTCAGCTCAGCCTGTTCGCAAAGGGGCTTCGCAGTTCATGGGAAACGTCTACCAACCACCTACATACCATGACATGCTACCTGCTTTTGTAAGCTGCCCTTTCCCCACAGCTCTGTAATGTTCTTGCTGTTTATAATGTGTGTGTGTGTGTTGAAGTCAGTTGAAAGATATGTTTTCTGGACTCTCAATTGGTTCTCAGGGCTTGCTCAGGCACACTTCTGTTGATCTGGTTTTGATTTCTCCTGTTGTTCATTTATCTTTTCATGCTAGAATAGTGTAGCACATCCTTGCTCAGCCCAAGGAAAATTTGCTGCTTTCTCTCTAGAGCTGGAGAGGGTGACCGTTAGGACATGGCCTGTTGGGCAGCCAGACATGAAACACTTGATTTCCCCTTGCACAGATGCAACTACCTTGCTTGTGTTGTAACCATTGTAACCTAATCTGTGTAAGCTTTCCTGTAACAAGGAGAAAAACCAGATTGTTCTGCTTTGCCTTGTTCCAGATGTGTCCACAACAACCATCTGAGACCCCTGCACCACTGGAACGAGGGTCTTTCCCCCTTCCTCAGCTTCGGCTTGAGCCCCGAGTACCTTTCAGACAATACCAGATGAATGACCAGGATGGGTAAGGCTGCCATGACTGTTTCACTTGAGAGGCAGGTTCAGGGTGTGACATGAACCTTAAACTATGCCAGAGTTTGGGCCAAGGATACAGCTGCATGGATGAAGCTGCAGGCAGCCAGAGAGGAAACCTGATTTTTACCCATAGAATCATAGAATGGTTCGAGTTGGAAAGGACCTTAAAGATCATCAAGTTCCAACCCCCCTGCCATGGGCAGGGACACCTCTCCCTAGAGCAGGTTGCTCCAAGCCCCATCCAACCTGGCCTTAAACACTTCCAGGGATGGGGCAGCCACAACTTCTCGGGGCAACCTGTTCCAGTGCCTCACCACCCTCACAGTAAAGAACTTCTCCCTAATATCTAATCTAAATCTCTCCTCTTTTCCAAATACAGCAGCATCTTAAACGTTGCAGGGCTGTAAGCACTGTGTGTCTGAAGAGCGGGTGGACATGTGAAGCAGTTTGTGTTTGAAGGATTGCAGCTTTGATCCATAACTGCTAGGCAGTGGGTCCCAGGGAAAGAAGCTTTGCTGGACTGGAAGAGCAATGCAGAGCCCTTGTATAGAAGTGCATGGTAGAAAAGGACTGGTTTCACTGTTAAAAGTCCAGCTCTGCATTCTTTACTCTTTGCTGTTTCTAACCATTCCTTTATATTTCCATGTAGAAAAGAGAACAGACTCAACATGTCTCGCCCAACACGTCCAATTCGGCAGCAGATGGAGAGAGCACCTCGGCCCACCATTATCAATGCAGAGAACCTAAAGGGGCTGGATGAACTAGACACTGATGCAGATGATGGATGGGCAGGTAAAGTACTTCGATTCTCTATCTTCAGGCAACAGCTTAGGAGGTGAAACAAAGTAGTTGGTCCACCCTGAAGCATGAAATGGCCAGGATATTCTGGTGGCTCTGTTTCAAAGGGAGGAGAAGCAGCAAAGGGTGGTCTGTCTAGTTGTGAAATTGCTGTTGGTGTAAATGATGACACAATGGATCCTTCTGATCCTTCCATCACACTACGCTCAAGGAACTGGATCTGAAGACTCCTAAAAGCTGAAAACACCAAACAGCAGGGGGATAGCAGTATGGCTGCTGGGAAGGAGAGTTTGTCCTACCCTTCAGTCATGGGTTCAGTGTCCAGCTGCACACAGTCTAGCTTGGTGGCTGTCTCCAGATTTGCAGCCCCCATTCCCAGACTGGTTGCTGTTCCTTTCCTGGGACTGGCCCAGCTGTTCAGCAGTGTGGGAACACAGTACACGCGTTTCTACTACCTGTGGTGGACATTCAGCTTTCCAAGTAGTTTGTGCCAAGCTTGTGCATTCTCTGGTTTAATGCCAGAGAGGACTTGAACTTTATCTGGACAAGACATCTCTTTCTTTTCTCTCATATACCCCTTCTCCAATTCTGCCTCTGTAGGCATTCATGATGAAGTGGATTACTCTGAGAAACTGAAATTTAGTGAAGATGAAGAAGAGGAAGAAACTCTTAAAGATGGACGACAGAAGTGGTAAGAAGTGGCTGTATTTTGTATTTCTTCCAATAAATGTTAATAGTACCACAGTTTTTTTAAAACTTGTTCTAAATGTTGAGGCTTGATTCCCTTGATACATGCTGTGACTTTGTTGATTCCACTGGCCTTTGTTTGGGTGGGCTTCAAGGGTGTGCATGGGTCTTGAAACTGAGTGCGATGGTGCCAGGATTTTTTCCTCCTTCCCTTTTTGTATCTAGCTTGTATCCTGCTGCACAGTAGTGGTTTTAATTCTTGTGCACTTTAGGAGGAAAAGTGCATCGCTTGTTCTGGTGTCTTCTTGTTCTTTCAATCTTTCTGTTATAGTGAGTTGCCTTTGCCACTTGATAAAACTGCAGGTGCTTTTTGAGGCATGTAGCAAATGTAACAGCAAAGCTGTTTGTATGACAGGAACAACTGGGATCCCAGAAGGCAGCGGCAGTTGTCCCTGAGCTCTGCAGACAGTGCAGATGTCAAACACACCGTGGAGGAAGGAAAAAATTCCTGGAGTGACTCAGTTGGCTTGTCCCGATCCGTCCGGAAAGCGCAGGATTCACAGCAGCCTCCCAGGAAGCTGAATGGCTGGAGCTCTGGATCTGAATACCAGGTAGGCTGAACTCGTGTGTGCCACTGGGTGCCACATATCACTGTCCCTAAGAGGCCAGTTTGACATTTTATTAAAAATGGGATGCTGATTAATTTCTCAATTCTCTGTTTATATCCAGACGGTGAGAAATTCATCTGGCTAGCACTCCCACTAGAGAAAATAAATTGAAGCTGGTACAGAGCAGTGGGATTGTCAGGCAGTGAGAAAATGGAGCTATTGAATCAAATAGCAATAGCTCTGCACCAAAAGGAGGATTTGTGTGCATGAGGATAGAGAGAAGGGAGTCAGGAGGAAATTTGCTCAGTGTAGGATGCAATGCTCAAGATACAGGAGTTGTTTGGGTCGTGCTTATTGAGGAATGTTTTTTCTTTGACAGAAGCCTGCACTGGGGAGTATTCTCAGGCAGCAGTCTGTTGAGGATAAAGAAGAAAAGGTGCCACTGAGGCAGAAGTTTGTGCACTCTGAGATCTCAGAGGCTGTTGAGAGAGCCAGGAAGCGACGGGAGGAGGAGGAGCGGCGAGCCAGGGAGGAGCGTCTGGCAGCCTGTGCTGCAAAGCTGAAGCAACTTGATCAGAAATGCAAACTGGCTCAGAAAAGCAGCGAGACCCAGAAACACACAGAGAATGAAGACCAGCGGCCCCCAAGCACAGAGAAAAATACTGTGCAAGAGAATGGCCATGCTTTCCGTAGAGGTACAGAAACGTTGCTTGCCTCACCTTGTAAAAACCAGCATTTTTGCTGTTAAGCTGATCTCTTACTGGAAGAGTGTGGGAGTTCTTGGGAGCGAGCGTTCAGAGGGTGCTTCAGTTACACTTGAGAGATCAGCTGCTTCACGTATTCTGTAGAGTATTTTGGATTGGTGATGAAGGTTCATTTTGAAAAGAAAAAAATCCTACTAAAACAAATAGAAACTTCTTTGGTTGCCTGTATCCGTGCTCAGTGAGCTGTGCTAGCAGAGACCTTGGTGGAACAGGTCTCTTGGTCTCATTATTGGATGATGATATTAAGAAAGGACTCATGGGCCACAGGTCAGAAAATTGGTTATCAGTAAGTGCTGGAAGATTTAAGGAAATGGACGTTTTTCCTCCAGTACTTAAGCACAAACCTGATGGCAGAGGGCAGTCTTGGAATTGATCACTAAAACGAGATGATCAAGCCCTCTAGGACTGTCAAGGCAAATCAGGCAGGTTTTGTGAGGTGTTATATATGATTATAATAAAGTTCAGCCATGTAATGCATTCAGAACATGCCCACACCCATGTATGTACTGCTGTGATGGTACGTGCACAAGCCCTGTCATGAGCAGGACTCATCATCAAGGCTTGTTTTCTTCTCTGCAGCAACCCCCGAGTTTCACACACAGGATGTCTCTGTTGGCTATCTGGAAGAGGAGGCTCCTGCCCCAGCAGCAGCAGCCCAAAGCAGCAGTGAGGAGGAGCTCAGAGAAGCCCCCTCCCCAGCACAGGAATTCAACAAATACCAGAAATCTCTTCCCCCGCGATTCCAGAGGCAGCAGCAGCAACAGCAGCAGGTAAGCGGTGTGACACTCCCACCCCTCTTCCTTTGGACACCCCACGTGTATCCTGTCTGACAGGGGTAAAAGGAACACAGTACACGCGTTTCTACCTTATGTGTGTGCTGCGATACTTGGGCTGTTGTGGTCAGGGCTTTCTGTGGCTGGGGAGAGGCATGGGCAGGCCAGGTTTGTCACGTGCCAGCTGTCAGAAACGTTGACTTGGCCTACACGGTTGTCCGGTTGTCTCCTGCCAATGTGAAATCTTGGGACTATGTGGTTTGTAGCAGAGCTCTGGTTTGCACGTGTGTGTATGCAGGAGGAGCTGGGGATGTTCCCCTTCCCATGTCCAGAATCAAGAGAGCAGTTGTGGCTACCTTGGTACTCGCTGTAGGCCTTTGTGAAGTGATAAGCTTATCCTTCCACACCTTCCCAGAGAGGTAGTTGTCTACGTCTGCTCTCATCTACCTACATTTTCTTCTGTGAGGCTCTTCATCATTTCCTTCTTTGCACCATAAATACATTCATTTTTGTTTCACTGAAAACGTCTGGGGCTTTGAGAGACCAGCCTGAGCTGTTTTATACATCTAGCATCTTGCTCAGCTTTACAGTGCTGTGCCATACACGCTGTTCAGCTCTTCCAGATGCAGTGAGCCTCCTTTGGGCAGCCAAGTCAAACCAAGGGACAGAATATTCAGGCTTGAGATAATGCAAAGTTAATTGCCATTCTTCATAGAATAACAAGTTGAAATGTGATATAATCAGTGCTGCCACAAGCCTTAGTGAAGAGCTCACATTTGGCTTTTGCTTGGAAGCTGAGTAATTGCTCTTTTATGAATGTTCCCCTGTGCTTGTTACTGGGCAGTTGACATTTTCACGATTCAAATGTACAGCAGCAAACGCTGCTAATGTTACTCTTCAAAAGAGATGCTCTTAAACTAAAAAGAATTGGATGTCTTTGCTGTCATGCTAATAATACCATAGGTCATTGCTACTGGAAGAACATGAAATTTTTCTTTTATTTTCTCATATTCTCTGCGTCGTGGGATGTATGAGGCAGTTTGTATTTTGGGTGACTTTGTATTGCTGCTTTGGTAGTAGTGGTTCTGTGAAAATAACAAATCAAATAGTAATGTTGGTATCATTAATGAAATCTTTTCTTCAAGGTACTGGAGCATTAGAAAACTCAGGCAAAATCTTTGCATTCATCTGAGTTTCTGTCTTAGTGATTCTGCCATAATGATGAGTTAGGTTCAGATTTAAGGGTGTCTCTTGCTCTGCAGTAGGGGATTGGCTGCTTTTATAAACAGTTACAGTATCTGACACCATTGTAAGCTTGGTAAGAAAATGTGGTGGAAATTTAGACAGGTAAATAAATGTATTTCATCTTAATTAGAGCTGTTTACTTTTTGAAGGCTTTCTTGGATACACAATGATCCCTTCAAATACAGGTTCTTCTTGGACCTTTGGCAAAAGTTAAATGTCAAATCAGATTAACATCAGGACAGTCCTCAAATAAAGGAAGGTGACTTGGCCACATGGGAGATGGGAAACAACCTGAAGGTGTCACCCATCTCTGGAGGATGCACAGAAAATACTGTAAAATATTAATAGCTCTCTTAATTGAATTTAGGATGTTCTTATCTAATCATTCAGTTAACAAGTAGAACTAATGTATATCCACACTAAATAACTTATAATTGCATTTCCTCTAAAGAACAACATCTTCTAAAGTGTTTGGTTCCAATTAGGAAATTGTGTTTGACTGGGAGCTGCCCTCTATCTCATAGAAACATTGAGAAAATGCAGACTCCAGCCTTGAAGGTGATCCCTTGCACATGGCCATGTAGTGTGGCTCACAGCGATTTGGGGTTCTGGATGCACCATATTCTGGCTGTTCTGAGAATTTAGAGATAACAACATCTGCCATGTTCCCAGTTGGCAGCGAATTTTCTCTTCTACCCACCCATCTGATCTGGTTTTGAGCCTCTAACACACAGAAAGTGCTCTGCTTTGGCTGGCTAGTTGGCAAATGGGATTCCTGGCACTGTGACCGTTCATGTCAAACACCCCATCCCTCTTCCCTGCAGGAGCAGCTGTACAAGATGCAGCACTGGCAGCAGCAGCAAGTCTATCCTCCCCCATCCCATTCCCATCCCCAACGGACCTTCTACCCACCGCACCCCCAGATGCTTGGCTTTGATCCTCGCTGGATGATGATGCCCTCTTACATGGACCCTCGCATGGCTCAGAGTCGCACCCCCGTGGATTTCTACCCTTCAGCCCTTCACCCCTCAGGTAAGGTGTTTTCAGTGTTGCCCTTTACTGTGGCTGTTCAGTTAGTCCATATCTGGAAAGTTGCTGTGTTTTACCCATCTTGCCTCCATCCAGACTTTGCGTCTTGGCCGGCTGTGATTGACCTTCTCTAGGGAAGAGCAGTCAGTTGCAGTGAGGGCTGGTGATTGAATAGATGAGGTTGGGAGGGAGGACACCTGCCTGGCCTTGCCGTGCACTGTAATGGGAGATCTTCCCTAAGAGCTTTGAAGCTTTAGTGGATGTAAAAGCAGATCTTGCCCCTTGGAGGAAAAGGATCAGTTTGGAAGTTGCTGTAATTGTGTGAAATCTTAATAGATCCCTTTTAAGAAATAGGATGGAGAAATCCTGTAGTTCCTGAGTTCTGTAGTTCCTCCCTTGTTTCTCATCTTTAGAGGTGTGAACATAACATCAGGACGTATAACTTATTCCCCTGAGTTTGTGGTTTGTTTTCACACACCTGCTTGCTCCCAAGCCAGTGATGGTGTGTGGTGTTCTGTGTGAGCTGGGCTCTGAAAGCTGTGTTGCTCTAGGTGTGTTTCCTAGTTGTGTATTTCCCACACACAGGCTCCCCTCCAACAGAGAGTTTTCCATGGCTGCTGTTGCCTGCTGCTCTGGAAGGAAGAGGGCCAAGCTAGCAGTAGAGTGCTAATTCTTCTTGACTGTGAGATCCTTGTGTTAATGGTGTGAATTCTGTTGTGACCAGGAATTATGAAGCCCATGATTCAGCAGGACTCCATTGGTGGGAGCAGCTGTCGGTCTGAAGATCAGAATGGGCAGGCAGGGCAGGTGGAAAGGAAAACTACTCCCTTGGATCCTGTGCCAGTGTGGGGCCAGGAGAGCTACACGTCTCTGCAGAGCAAAGGGTACTCCCTGTCACATCAAAAACAGGCTGACAACATGACCGTGGAGGGGCTGCATGCCAGGTGAGTGCAGAGCTGCCCTGTCCTCATGTGTGCTATGATAGGGGGTGCTGCCATAAGTTGCCTTCTACTGAAGAGCAGGTGTAGAGTTGACCCAAAAGATACCTCTGAACAGGCCAAGTACTGGTCTGGAAGCACCCTTACACTGCTGAGGGTTTATGTTGTGGAGGTGCTTATGGTCTGAGCTATTCAGAGTTTTTCTATCTGATGCCAGTCAAGGCTGACCCGCTTGGGGCACTTGTCACATATGGTATGTACAGAAAACGAGTAAAAAATTCTGATACTTTCTAGTTTGTCTCCTAATTCTCTGGGACTTTCTGAAACCAGCTCCTTGTTTTCAGATCTCCGCATATATTGGAGGCTGAATCTCCCTTTATTTCTTAAGTTTGCTGCCCATCATAGAAACCGCTTCTTTTTATCATCCATTAATTTGGCAAACCAGGCAGTACAGCCTGTGGCCACGGCTGGTCTGCCTGGCATTCAGGTATTTATAGGCTAATTGTCTCATGATTTAGAACAAACCTCAATTTATTTATTTGTTTCCACCTCTTGTGCCCACCCTGGGCCCTTGGAGATGTGCTGTGCTCTGTGTTAGCTGACTTTCTTTTGTTTGTTGTTTCTTTCCTTCTTAGGAATGACAGTTACTCTGCTGCTTCTGGAAGGTCGGAGAGTCTGAGCACCCAGCGAGATCTCTTTGAGGAGAGAGGGGAGGACTACTTGAATGCTTTTGACAAGAAGGCCCAAGCAGACTTTGACAGCTGCCTGTCTCCTCAGAGGATAGGCCAAGATCTCTTGTTTCAGCACCAGGAGGCTGTGCAGGAAACTTGTCCATCTGGCAACCGCCATGCAAACTTGAGGTGTTCCCCCCTAGAGCCTGATTTTATCCAGGCAGAGAAGAAGCCTGAATATAATGGCTGGGATATCAGCAGCCACCATCAGAAACCTGCAGAGACTGCAGCAGAGGTTGCCGAAGAAGCGCCCAGGGAAGAGCAGTCATTCATTGCTGACCCATGGAAGAAAGAAGGAGCTAATACCAAACAGCCCACTGAAGAGACAACAGAGTGGGCTTCTGAGAACCGGAATACCAGTGGTCAGCACCAGGAGCAGATGGGGAGGACACGGCGATCGGGCCCAATTAAAAAACCAGTGTTGAAAGCCCTCAAGGTGGAAGAGAAGGAGAAGGAGATGGAGAAGGTTAAACTGGAGGGCGAGGACACCTCGCGCCCTCTGAAGGAGAAGGCAGCTGTTCAGAAAGTAGAAAACGAGTCAGATGATTCTGCAGCCTTACTGAACTCCACACGCTACCTGCTGGATGACAAAGGTTCTTCCCAAGCCAACCATGCACGAGAGGCTGAGAAATCTCAAGAGGAGGAAGAAGAAGAGGAGGAGGAAGAGAAGCCAGAAAGAACCTGGGAGAACAAGCTATCCAGGGAGTCTGGTGATCTCCCTCCAACAAAAAGAAACAACTGGATCTTCATTGATGAGGAACAAGCCTTTGGTGGGAGAGGTCAAGGGCGTGGGCGAGGGAGAGGCTTCAGAGAGTTCACTTTCAGAGGCCGAGGCACCGTTGTGGGCAGCCGGGGAGTCTATAACAACCAACGGAGCAGCCGAGGGCGAGGACTTCGGGAGTTCAACCAGCCAGAGGACTTCCCCAGAGGCAAACCAAGGCGCCGGATTGCGAGTGAGACACACAGTGAAGGGTCAGAATATGAGGAGCTCCCCAAGCGTCGCCGGCAGAGGGGATCAGAGAACAGCAATGAAGGCTCTGTGCTGGATAGGGAGGATAGTGATTTGAAAAAGGGAGACTTCAAAGAGTCCTGGAGATCCAACAAAATCTATTCAGATGATCACACTAGTCTGGATCCTAAGATGAGGGCGCCAAGAGCTTTTGGGAGATCCCTGCCACCAAGACTGAGCAATTCTGGCTATGGGCGAAGGGGTTTCATGGGTAAAGAGCCCACCCAGTGGCAGGGCAGGAGTGGAGGAGCAGGGTGGCAGGAATACAGCCACACCCCTCCATCGGACTCTTTTGGGAGCAGGCAGCAGTCTGAGAGGGACTACATTCAGGATTCTTATAAACACGTGGATTCCTTCTCTAGCCGGGTTTTTGATGAGAGTCATCTGGATGACAAGAGGCACTTTTTCCAGGAGGATTACTCAGCAGATCAGGAGAACATAGAGAACAGGCCATTCAGGAGACGGCGTCCCCCCCGCCAAGACAAGCCACCAAGATTCAGGCGCCTCAGGCAAGAGAGGGAATCAGTTGGCCAGTGGAACCCTGAGGAGGGAGGCCCCAACCTGCTGCCCAGCCAGTGGTCTGGAAGACCCAAACTGACCACCGCAGAGAAGAGCACCATCTCAGGCAGACGGTCTCCTGAGCTCTCCTACCAGAACTCATCAGACCACGCCAATGAGGAGTGGGAGACAGCATCTGAAAGCAGTGACTTCAGTGAGCGGCGGGAGAGGCGAGATGGAGTTCCAGAGAGCGAAGGCCAGCTGGAGGGTGGCCTCGGGAGTGCAAGCCTGGGAGAGAAGAGGGAGCTTGCAAAGAGGAGCTTCTCAAGCCAAAGGCCAATTGTCGACAGGCAGAGCCGCAAGGCCGAGCCGGCAGGGTTTGTGGAGCAGTCCGTCAGGGCTGGTGTTGGAGCAGCCTCCAGATATGAGAGCCAGCAGAACGGGACGCTGATTAAAAGCAAAAGGTAAAGTTGCATTCTGATGTACAGGTATCTCATCTGATCCTGGAGGGTTGGAGTAGGACTGGACTGTGGGGGAGGAGCTGTTGGTTGTGTTTCTTTTTATCTAGTGCAGGTGACTTCCAGCACTGTTATCCAACCTTATGACACCCCAGGGTTTCATCATTGTCTGTTTTACGATCAGTCAGTGCCTTTGCTTCAGTGCTGGGAAATCAGTTTTATGGAAGTTGCTGCAACACCCTGGGCATGACGTGCTGCTTTTGTTTGCCGTAGTTTAGTGCCTTGGCCTCTACACTCTTGACTGCCTCTCACTAGAGGCATGAAAGATAGCGAAGGAAATCCTGGTTCTTTACTCTAAACCTCGTGGTGTTCTTCTCTCATGGGTCACCAATGGAGTGTCACAGAGAACAGAAGTGAGGGGCAGATTTTCCTGGGATGAGTTGCTGTGAGCTGTGCAGGTTGAGCATCGCTATCCTGGATTCCCCATAGTGTGGTTTTGGTATGAGCGCAGTGTGTGGCATTGCCAGGCCTGGCTTTACCTGAGCAAGGATTTTCTTAGACCTTAATGGAGACCAGTGATGAATGGCAAGCAGCACTGTTTGTTCCTGGCCTGGTGGGAGGAGTTCCTCCTGATGAGAGTATTTTAAGACAACTCTGACACTAGGGATTAAGTATTTCCTTGCAAGTGTCTTGTGAAGAATCTGATGGTCAGTAGGACACTGGATTAGGTGGGCCTTGGTTCTGGGCCAGTTTGACAGCTTCCTTGTTAACCTGTTCCTTTAACAGGGAAATGAGAGAAAAAGGTCTTGTGCAGCTGCATTGTATTTGGCTTAAAGCACAGAATTTAACGTCTGCTTTGGTGGAGCAGAGGCTGGGGAAGGATTAAATGTGATTAGAAACCTGGCAAAGAAAATACAGCCCATATGTTTCCTTCTTGCTACTTTTACTCATCTTCTAGTGACGAATCTAATTCCTTTCCCTTCTTTCTTTGTAGATCTCCAGAAGAAGGAGGGGGCCTTGGCAACACCAGTGGTGGGAGCAGCCATTCCATTTACAGCTTGGATAGGGCTTCCCATGCCAACTCGGAGAGTGCTGAGGGGCCAGGTAAAAAGACAGAGAAGGAGCCCAAATCCACTGCGCAAAGAGCAAGCGAGAAGGGAGACGCCTTGTCACAGTTTGAACTGAGTTATGGAAGTGAGTGGCCTAATTCGTTTTTTTCTTAAAAAGGATAAGACATTGTGGCAACTTGAAGCCAGACTGATTCAATCCAGTGTAATGCTAACCATCAGCTTAGATGATTCTCCATTTATTTACGCAAGTTTAGAAACTTGGGTGTTTCTAAATAGGGAAAACAGGGAAAACAAAGATGGCTTTAAATTTTAAACCCAGGCTTTCAGCCAGATCTGATCTGGAATGCACTCTTTAAATTAGTGCAATTGTGAAGCTTTATATGCATTCACACATGCACAATTTCTTCCCTGTATATACTTTGCTCAGGTACCATCATTGATAATCGTGTGTCAAACACAGCAGAAGAGAATGAAGTCGGTTCAATGGCAGGTGAAGGCTTCATTGAGGTTCTTACTAAAAAGCAGCGTCGTTTGCTGGAAGAGGAGCGGAGAAAGAAGGAACAGGCTGCTCAGGTGAGGAGTGAGAAGCAGAAAAAGCTTAACGTGGTGAGCTGTTTGCACTGTGGTCAGAGGAACAGGGCCCTGAAAAATGTTTAGATGACTAGAAAAACATGCAGTTGACCAAAGCAGAACAAATCCTGTATTAGGCCCAGGAAACGTATTTTGGCTTTGGTCAGGGGCCTTTGGTCTGATGGTTAGATTTCTGACTCTTGTTTTCTAGCAGAATCGTTACTTGTGAGTTAAGGAGGGTTTTCTAAAGTGATCTTCACCCAAAGCAACCTAGGCTGGTTGCAGGCTGTAGTCGGTGGGATATTGGGCAGCAGTGAGCAGTGAAGGACCTCTGTGCCCTTGCTCTGTCAACAACAACGTGTTACTGCTGGAGCTGGGTGTGGTGGCTTCCTTGCCAGAGGTGTCATGTTTGTGTCTGGGCACCTCACCAGAAAACAATTAACAAACTGGAGGAAGCACTGATAATTTCATGTTCGTAATAAGATAAAGGAGTTGATTTACAAGAAGAGATTTAAGGCTGCAGTGTGTATAGCTTAGCTAAGTAACGTTAAGACTCTGAAATTCTAGGGGGATAAAAGAATATTTTGACATGAAAGGAGGCTTGGTGAGATCTGGAGGACTAAATGCAAATGAAAAGCATTGTTGGGAAATGCTTTCTGACAAGGAGGGCTTTTAATAGGTTCAGAGAATCTTGCAAGCAAAGTTATAAAAGCCTTGTTGCTTGGCATCTTTAAGCCGAAGACAGTGTGTGAATGTGCAGTGGGAAAGGTCTTGCAGTTGCAGATACGTTGCTTCTCTTTCTATTCAGATCCTGGCTCTGTGAAAAAGCCATCTCTGTATTGTGAAATTATTAATTGATCTTGCTGTAGTTGAAGTAAAGGAGAGGAATTAGGCCGAGCAAGTCTGTTGTAGTGTTAATTTTGCTCTGCATTATATCCTATCCTCTAAACTCCCCAAAAGCAAAAAAATCCAACAAAAAACAACTAGCTGAGGGAACCTCCTTGTAGCCACAGGGTCCGTTTAAAAAATAGAAGAGGAGGAGTCAGAATTACTTTGTATGGTTCTGTTAGATGAATTAAGGGCTTGTCACATTACAACATTTAGAAATCTAGGGTTTGAACTTGCCAGGAGCAGGCCGTGTTAGCCCAGTGCAGCAACAGGTCTTGCAGCTTGTGCCTTTTCTCTCCCAGGCACCAGCTAAGGCCCGTGTCCTTCAGTCTCGCATCCCTCCTCGGTTTGCTAAGAAGCAGAACAGCTTGTGCTTGGAGCAAAGCGATGTAACAGTGTCTGGAAACAGCCTGGGCACAGAGATCTGGGAGAGCAATAGCCCAGGTGAGTTTGGGTCTGTTTGTTCTGACGTGTTTTACAGAGCTAGGGAATCCCCTGTGTGCAGGAAGGACAGGGTGTCTGTGCTTAAGAGGAAACAACCTTTTCTTGTCTGGTGGTGGAAGTGGGAGGGGAGCTAGCAGGCATTTGGAGTAACATCTGTTCAAAGCTGTATTGTTCAACTATCCTCCTGTTGTTGATCGTGTCAGTCTCATAATATATTTCTTGAATCTTTGTGTAACATCAAGATCCTACTATATATGGTTTTCTAGCCTGTTGAGTTGTATCTACTTGAGCCATTTTCTTATTTTGCCTTCCTCTGTTTTCTCATCCTCTAGCACTGAATAGCTAGTGCTTCTCTTGTTCCTATCTCTGCTCTTTTTCATATTCCCTAAGAAATCTCTTCCCTGTTCTCTACCCTCTCTCTCCATACCCTGTGTTCTCTGTGCTGAGTCATGTCTTGGCTGATCAGGCAACAGTAGCTTTCTGAGATGGTGAAAATATCCTATCTCATCTCTAGAACTGGAAAGTTAATCTTGTAAGATACACAGTGTATTGGGTGTGCTCACAATTGTGTTTCAAACACGTGAACCCTGCCCTCTGTTCTCTTCCAGCTCTTTCTGTTCAATCTCCTGGCAGTGACTCCTGGAGCAAGCCTGTAAATACTTTTAATGGTACTGAATCTAGCACCACTGAGGTAAGTGGCACCCAATGTGCCATTCAGGTGTTGAGTGTATAAAATATTAACGTAGGTGGCTTATGCTTCTCATTGCTCCATCTGTGCTTAGCTACTCTCAGCTCTGCTTGTGCAATTTTAAACTGTCTCTTTGCACTTCTGATTTTAGCTTGATGCTGCTCAAATCTTGACCTAGACAGGCAAATGCAGCTTGGTGTTACATGTGGGTGTAAATCTGGAGTAACTTCCTGGTAGAGCTATTCCAGGGTTATGCTCCTAACTGGACACAGAGTGTGGTCGAGGATAGTGGAATCCCATAGGTGATGTTTGTGATCCTCCTGCCTGTGAGCAGTGTTGTAGCTGTAGCCTTATTGCAGGGAGGGTGAAGGAGGTTCCTCAGTGCTTCACCTCTGGAGACCCAGAGTTCAAATCTAGTTTGGGTCACAGGTGAAATGAAGTCAGCAATCTCAGCCTAGTTGCTGTGTGGGACACTTTTTCCTAATTCTAAAGCCATAGTCTGGTTGGTGCATTGGTTACCATGTCTCAGGGTTGTGTAGAGCTGAAGTAGCAGCCCAGGGTTGCTGCAGGTCAGGCCCAACTCCTTTGCATTTAACCAGGAATGTGATTTGAAAAGGGGACATGGTCTTGCTGTTTTCTGGGATTTTTTTTTTTTCTTCTCCTCCTTTCTGGAGCTGGGTCGGAGTCCGGGGCTTTAACACATTTCGTGCTTTGCATAGCAGGGTTTTAAAGGCAGCCAGGGGGATAGTGGCATTGACTTGAGCGCGGAGTCTCGGGAATCCTCCGCTACCTCCTCTCAGCGCAGTTCTCCATATGGCACCCTCAAACCAGAGGAGATGAATGGGGCTGGCCTGGTGGACCCAAAGCCTGACTGCCAGAAGGAGCAAGTGCAGAAGCAATCTGATAAAAAGGTAATCTGGATTTGCAGCCAAGTCAGAGCGCATAGTGAGAGACCTTATGAAGTGGTTGTGTTGTTCTTGATAGCATTTTTAAGGCTTGAGGTTGGGTTATTCAGTCTTTGTGTCTCAGCCTCTCTGCTTTCCTGTTAAGGATTCAGATCAAGGCTCAGGACAGAACAAGGAACACAAGCCTGGACCAATCGGCAACGAACGCTCCCTGAAAAACAGAAAGGGTTCGGAGGGAACGGAACGGCTGGAAGGGAATATTCCCCCTGTTAACGGGGTGGAAATTCACGTGGATTCTGTACTTCCTGTGCCACCCATTGAATTTGGAGTAAATCCTAAAGTGAGGATTGACTTTAATTTTATCTTCTTGGTGATTTGAGCTTGTTGAGATATGAAAGGTGGTTGGAGGCAGAAGGATTATTTAGAGGAAGCTTCCAGCTGTAGATTTGCCTTAGATTTCATTATTGATGCAAACCAGGTACTCAGGATGTCTTGGGCAAACACATAATATCCTCTTGGAAATATTGTCCCAAGGACCAGCTGGGGTGGTAACAGAGGTGAGAGACGAAATTATGGCCATCAAAGCATTTGTGTGCCTCTGGGGTTTGCCTGCTGCTGAGTGCTGAGAAGTGTCTTTTTTGTTTTCTTCCAGCAAGGTTTACTGGAAGATAATCTTTAGTTTCTAGTGTTACGATGCAGGCTAAGGTCATTAACCAGGAGAAGCGGTCAGGTTTTGGACCTGGATTTGAATTTTGTACATTTCGATTTTTCAGGACTCTGACTTCAGTTTGCCACCTGGTTCTGCCTCTGGCACTGCAGCAAACCCTGTCACCAAATTGCAGGATGCCTTGGCTAGTAATGTAAGTATTTCTTTTGTTTGGTTGGTTTTGTTTTGCTTTTGGCATTGATTCATTGAAGATGCTCCTTAGTTAAACCTCAGATACTTCCAAAGAGAGCAAACATACTTCTTTGCAGCTGACTTCACACTTAATGCTTAGGGCTTAGGCAGCACGACTGAAACCCATAATGGAAATCTGTGCCCTCAAGGTATTTTGATAGAATGAGCATCATTAGCTAAATTTAACAAGCCCAGGTCCTTTTGGAGGTTTCCTAGCTTATTTCAGCCATCTGGGTGTTTCATTATTATATGTGAGAGTGAGCACACTGAAAGGCCTGGCTTGTAGCTCAGCTGTGGGCAGCAGTGTGAGAAATTCACAAAGCTGCTTTTAAAACGTCTTCATAGGCTGTTTGATTTGGTGGTTTGTCTTAAAGGGTGTTTCTTTTCAGAAGTGTTCCTTCAGAAACAGGTTTTGTGTGAAATTTAGGAAGATTCTGAATACGGGACAGGAGGGTGAATTCTTCTGCAAATTGAAGTTACTGGGTCAAATTGATGTTTAAAGTGGAAGCTGGTGTAACTCAACATAGAAGGTGTCATTGCACAGCACCAAACCTTCATTTATTCTGACAGCAGAATGAATCACAGTTGAATGTGGCACTTAACTCCTGCAGTACCACCAAGGATTAAATCCTTTGAGGTGTAGTTACTAGAGCTGGTACCTGAGGTTCTGTCAGCCTTGGTGGCTCATAATATTCTCAGAAGAATTGATTAAGTATTTACCATTTACGTTATCTCCCCTCAGGCAGGGTTAACGCAGTCCATTCCCATTCTACGAAGAGATCATCACCTCCAGCGGTGCATCGGCCTGAACCCAATGTCCTTCCCCACTGCAGACCTTACTCTTAAGGTAAGTGAGCTGGCGTGTCTCTGTGGCCAGAGTAGTGAGGATGGAGAGATCTTTCCCAGAGTGATTGTTAAGTACTGCTAAATCATTAATTAGCTTTTGTAAAAGTTGTGCACATGTGCTATTTAGCATGGGTGGGAGGGTGTGTGTTTGAACAGTCCTGGGTGCTGGAGTCCTCACCAATTGTAGAGCAAGCGCAGCAGAGCTTTCCTGCTGTTTCAGTAGCTGGGTGAGATGGCTGGTCAGGGATCCCAGGTGCCTGATGGTTTAAAAAAGGAAGAAAAAGAAACCCAGCACAAATTAAAGAACCCAAACATACACACAACAACAACAAAAAGAAGCGAAATAAACCAAAACAAAATACACCACCACCCCAAACGCAAAAAGCTCAGCTAATACCAAGGGGGTTGAGTGTTTGTGAAGGACACTGGCACATTGGAAATTGATGTGAAACCCCTTGATCTGAGACCTGCCAGCCTTCCACTCTGTAGGCTAGATTGTATTTGAACTAATAGGTCACAGATAAGCAACCCTAGGCTTCAGTATTGTCCTCCCAATTTGAACTGTCTGTAGTTATTGTCCTTCATTTCCATAGATGGAGTCTGCTCGTAAAGCTTGGGAAAACTCTCCTAGTTTACCAGAACAGAACTCCCCAGGAGGCGCAGGCTCAGGCATCCAGCCTCCTTCCAGTGTTGGAGCTTCCAACGGTGTCAACTACAGCTCTTTTGGTGGAGTTTCTATGCCTCCTATGCCTGTGGCGTCCGTAGCACCTTCTGCATCTATTCCAGGTACTTGTAAACTGCAGCAGCAGTATTTGCATTGTCTGGTTGGTATCTAGGAATCATCCTCAGATTCTAGTAGATGAGAGCATGGTGAGAGGAGCTTCCATGTAAAGTAACTGGATGGCTGGTATTTAGCAGATAACAGTTGAGGCAAGACAGAAAGAGGGACCATCTCCCTGCTTTGGAGGATGTTACTTGAGTGTCACTGGCATAAACTTAGCACAAGGATGACTTTCCCTGTGTAGCAGCAAGTCTCTGATGTCTCAATAGATCCTACTTATCCTTCCCTGTGTGCTCAATAGAATAGAAGGAAAGTGAAGAAACTGACAGCTGAGAGGCTTCAACAACCATTCCTGTGCTCATTTTGCTATTTAAATGACAGGTTCTGAGCACTTTCTGTTCTTTGTACATAATTAAAACTTGCTTACAGTTTGCAAGGTGGTGTTATCGAGTTACAGGGAAGGCTTAAGCTTGGTCGTGTTAGTGTGAATAATTAGGGAGAGCATCTGGAAAAAGGAAATATACTTGGATTTTCTGACTCCTGGGTCCTAAAGGATCTCTCATGCATGCACTGTCCTTCTCATTCCTCGATTCAAAGATAGAGTGGAATATGCTGGGCAGAAGTGATAACAAGTTGGCCACTGTAGTGACCCTTTCTAGCTTCTACTTGGAAAACAGATTGTTCCAAGTCAGGTGGTTTCCTGTCCACCCCACAGTTTTGATTGTAAATCCCATGGTTCCAGTCAGATCTGCAAGAAACTACAGGAATGGCACCGAACTTTCTAAGTGTTGCCGCCCTTGGAGTGAATACAGCTGTTAGATCTTTTGAGTGAAGGTCTTAAACAGCATGTTTGATCTTCCTGTTCCTTCTAGCTGCAGGGGTGAGGTGATTGCAGAGCGGTTTTCTAGTGTTTAGGAACAGTTTGGAGTGCAGCTCACCAATTCCTGAACCATTAGTGTATCTGACTTTTTTTGTGTAGGTGGGAAATGTGGATTTACATTTAGCCTCTTACAGAAAGGTATGATTAATTCTCAATAAGCCAGCTACTGTAAGTGGGCTGCTGGCTTTGGTATGTGGACTCAGGAGCTTTACGTGCTCTTCTGAGTGGGTCCTGTGTTTGTGCTGACTTGCTTAAATGGTTGCTGAGAAGGAGGAAGGAGTCTTGATTTGCAGGTCTCTGCAGTGCACTGTGCCTGTCTCCCTTGTACCTTGAATTTACAGCCTGCCTTCTCTGGTGTCCAGGTAACCATATTCCACCCCTGTATCTGGATGGCCATGTGTTTGCAAGTCAGCCCCGCCTGGTCCCTCAGACGATACCTCAGCAGCAAAGCTACCAGCAGGTAAGGGAAAGTACAACTAGGTAGTGGTTTCTCAAGAAGTTTTCAGGGTGACATTTGAGAGGAATCATTTATTTCTCTGATAGCCCTAAGGAGCTTAGATGTGGCTCCCTTTAGGTTCCTTGAAAGCTGCTTCTCTCAGCATTCACGTTGCCTCTCTCAGGCACTGGTCTTCCCACTTGGGTGACTGCACAATATTGTTCCCTGCAAGTGTTTGCTGTTCTGTAGGAAGATGCAGGGGCTTGGTAAAGATGCAGAATAGCTAATTGTCATGGCAGATTGACTCACAGAGGAAACCGATGGGTTTTAAACAGCCTGGGAGAGTTTCTGGCTCCTCTTGTACCTCTCAGTCATCTTGATTTCTTCTACAGGCTGCTGCTGCTCAACAAATTCCCATTTCCCTCCACACATCCTTACAGGCCCAGGCTCAGCTTGGGCTGAGGGGTGGTCTGCCTGTTTCCCAGTCCCAGGAGATGTACAGCTCCATACAGCCCTTCAGGTAACTGCCTCTATTGTCTTGTGCTCTGAACACTTCTGTTCCTGGTGACAACGTATGCTAATCAGATACTCCCTGCTAGTCTTCTCTTCCCACTACATCACCTGCTTTGTTCCCCTAGAAATGTTGCCAGGGCAGAGAGCAAAGGTATCAGGGCACACAGGGCTCTTTGTAGCGTGTTTCTCTCTATAACAATGGCAAATATTATACTGAAAAATGCCATTCAGTTGCTCTACCTACCCTCTCAAATGGTGAGGCAAATCTTGGATTTAGAGAGAGGTTTGTGGGCTGGCAAGCAGGCTCATTAGTGAGAAATCCAGAGCTTACAATTTACTTTGTTTGGCTTACTGTAACTTCTGATCCTTTTCTGCTTTGCAAAACTTCTGGTAACCTGAATCCTCCCTTACTGCTAATCCAGAGATTATCCTGCACGATAGTGATATATAAATTTTGGATAGGACACAATACCATTCTGTTGAATACTCCTACAACACAAGGACATGGTTGTAAGCACTTAAAATTGGAAGTAAAAATGCCTGTAACTAAAACAGAAAGTAGCATCACAGCTTATTTCTAAGCTGTCAGTTTAGTAGAGTCTGAGAACTGCTTGCTGACAGCAGGCCAGATAGGGTTTGGCTGGGTGTGTGTGTGTATCGTCTCCAGAGGCTTTCTGTGTAATGACTTGAGTGTATTTTTTTTCTCCAGGTCTCAGGTGTATATGCACCCCAGTCTGTCTCAGCCTAGCACCATGGTTCTGACAGGAGGCACTGCTCTGAAGCCTCCGTATTCCGCCTTCCCAGGCATGCAACCCTTGGAGGTGGTGAAAACCCAGTCCGGGTCCCCCTATCAGCCCATGAACGGAAGCCAGACGCTGGTTTACGAAGGCCAGATAAACCAGGCGGCTGGTATGGGAGCTTCCCAGATGATGGACTCTCAGCTTACACAGGTTAGGAGCAGGGCTCACAAACCATTCTCCTCTCCAGGCTTTTTCACAGCCCCTTGTTACTGAGGCCAGGTTCAAACTAGTGTTTGTGCTGAGTCATGTGTGTGTGAACCCAGCTCTTCATAAGGAGGCAAAACAGTTCCCCAAGAGGCTCCGTTCCGTGAGCCACAGTTTCAAACATGCAGCACCTTATTTAATGAGATTCTTACTAATTACTTGCTTGTCCCTGCTGAGATGTCATTTTGTATCTTGCAAGTCCTTACCCTCAATATAGATGTTTTGTGCAGATCAAACCTTGCAGTGCTTCATGCATAGGACGCCCTGATGCAATAGTTGTCTCAAAAGTACTTCTGAGAGCCGAATCACAGCTGTCTCCAGATATAACTCAGCTTTCAGGGTAACTGGAGCCTTTTATTAAAAGCTCATCTATCTCATAAATTAATTTGTTATCCAGGTCTTTCTTAGAACTTCTGCTGATCTGTTTGGCATCATCTTAAAAATAATTTAATTGTTGAAAATTTTTTTGTAAAGCACGGTTCAGGTAAAGACATTGAATCCTCCTGTGAGCACAGCTGTTTCTGGACACATGTTGTGTTTTGTTTGAATAAAAGAAGAGACATTTGATACTTGTATTAAACTCATCTTAGTTTATTTTGTGCAACATGCTACTGTTTATTTTGTGCTTAAAGCAGGATTTTTACATTGTGTCTGGTTTTAAAAATACGGAACTAATGCTGAAATTAACTGAGCTGAGGAAAATGCAATGAGACAAACTAAATATCTGAAGAAATGCTTTATCCTTCATAAGCTGGTAACTTGACCTCTTGTTTCAGCCTTAGATTAATTTTTTTATTTATTTACTATAAAGTGAGAACTGCCAGATGAATGAGAGAGAACAAGAGGCTCTTGAGTCCTGAACTGCATTTTTTTTTTTTTATTACTTTTAATTATTACTATCATCAGTTTGAGCTCATTGCAGAACATACTGCTGAGGTCACCATCACTTCCTCCAGAGCTCCAGTCCCCAAAATGCTTGGATGAATAGGTAGCAGACTTTCTGGTGTGGGTATCAAAGCTGCAGACAAAACGCCTGACACTGGGCTGTCTGACATTGCCATTATTTCAAGAGAAAACACACTCGTGCAGCGACTCTGAGGAAGACTGAAGAACTGGATGAAGGCTCTACGCGAGGAGGAAAGCCCTGTGTCTGAGTGCAGTTGTGTTAATTTGATGCCATGTGAAAAGCCCAGCTGATAAGGTGTTGGCAGCGCTGCCAGAACATGAGTTTCAATGTGAAAGTCCCTGTTACACTGATTTGCATTTATTCTGTGCCAGACTGCACTGTTCCTGAGGTTCTTTTTAGCAATGCTGTGCTTTCAGAGTGTGTCAAACACGACACTGTTACTGCCATTAAGTAACTACGTGTCCTTATCACACAGCTCACAATGCCTGTGCCTGGCTCCCAGCTTCCTCTGCCCCGCTATGGCTCTGGCCAGCAGCCCCTCATTCTGCCACAGTCCATCCAGCTCCCCCAGGGGCAAAACCTGCCTGTAGGAGCTCCCCGGAGAATCCTCCCACCTGGATCCCAGCCTTCTGTTCTTGCTACCAGCAGGGAGGTAAGGATTAACTCCTGCGTGCTCCTCTCAGCATTCGTTCACCCCTCCTGCATTGAAGTTGCACCCTTTGATCTTGCTTGTTTAAAGGGGAGTCTGGCTTGTTTGGGATCCTTAAATATCAAAGCCAAGGATTGGTATTAAATTGAAGGAGCCCTTTTCCCCTCGTCTCCAAAGTGCAGGCCAGCAGTTTTTCAGGTTTTGCTGCTGGTCATCGTTCGGTTTCCAGGGAGCCACCTCCTGCCTTGATCCAGTTTGGAGTCTCCAGTTTTATTACATGTTTGCACAGGTTTCCCCAGAGTGCTTGAGGGGTGGTGAGCTCCAGACACAGTTGGAATACTGCCCAGATATTTCACACTGTTGTGAAGCTTGTCCATTTGAGTAGGTATATTAATGTCATGTCTGGTTTGATGGATTCGTATCATAAGTTTTTGTCTGTTGTAGGGGAGAAAGAGCACAGCAGTTAGATTTCCAGGTTCTGTATTTGCTTGTGCTGCTGGCTTGTTGGTTTAATTCAAGCAGATTATCTCACTTACAAGCCTCACTTTCCTCACCTGAAAAATGGTTCTTCTTTTAATGGGCACAATGGGTAGAAGGGCAAAGATTTGACTTAAGTGTTTATATGAAGCGGTGAGTGGTTTGTGAACGCAAAAATGATGCTCTCTTGCTCATTTTCCCTGTAGTCCTCCCAAATGGAAATGAAAGGGTTTCATTTCTCCGACGGTAAACAGAACATGTCCTCTGGAGGGTCTGTACCAGCACCACACACGTACAGGTAAAACCTTTACAGAACTTGGCCTCTGTAGTCAGAATGGGGAAGAAGTGGTGTCCCCTGTTTGCAGTGACAAAGTCATCATCTCTGCACAGGATTCACTTGGGTTTTCACATGTAGAATGTGCTTACTGTACTTCAAATATACAAGTATTAAAATCCATTAGCATGGCTTTCATTTTTGGGTGTGGGCCAGCGTGTATCTGACTTGGCCCTTTGTGCTTGTGGGAAGTGCATGAAGTTATTTGTTCTCTAAGTCTGAAAGAAGTCAGAATTGTTCTGTGCTTTTGTGCGTTCCTTGTTAAGGTGGAAAATTTGAGGATCATTGAATAAACATTTTAGTTCCCAGCATGGTCCTCTCGAGAGGTGCTAATGCCTAGATGTACCAAAAGACCAGGTCATTGAGCCTTCTGGGACATACAGTTACTTTATTTTTTCCTCCAAACCAATCCATGTGTTGTCTTTTGGGCTGGGCAGCCCACTGATCTGCACAGCACAGACTCGTGTCCCATCTACTGCTGCGTTCTGCTGTCTTTTTTTTTTTTTTTCCTTTCACATGTGAATAAGGTTCTCATTCCATTGTAGAATTTACTCCATGAATATTGTCGACTCTTCGATTTCCAGGCCTAGCTCCGCCAGCCCAAGCGGGAAGCCGGCTGGACCAGCAGTTAGTATGGGCTCTGTGCAAGGACACTATGTACAGCAGGTAGTGTAGATCAGTACTTCTTTGACCCAACAGTATCTGCTCTTTTGTACTGTCATGTCTGTGCCTTGGATTTAAGAGGGGTGGAAGAACAGCCTGTGTACTGAAGCTCTCTATGTGGGAGCTGTTATTTTCACTGCAGAGGGAGTGGGTGGGTGTTTCAAATCACAGACTGTTACTCAGTGTAAATCAGGAGAGATTAGAGGGATTTACCTGTTGGTGGTTGTTGGAGTTTTTATGGGTTATTTGCATTGCCAGACTTGGGAGACACTTTGAAATCCTTACAGCTGAGGTGTTCCAGGACAGCAAACTATGACAGAATAGAAGAAATACCTGATTTCTGGAGCAAGTTTGATGTCTTGCATGAATGATGGTCACAGTTTGTTTTTTACACCTGCCTTGAGGTCTGTGCTAGCTAATGCTTTGTTTCTGTATGTCAAAAGGCAAAGCAGCGAGTGGATGAGAATAAAACCAACCTGGGAGCAGTAAAGCTGCAAGAAACAGCCTCCACAACCCAGATGAAGCCAGTGCGCACAGGAGCGATCAAACCTCAGGCAGTAAAAGTGGAGGAAAGCAAGGCCTAGGAGCACCTCTGATGCCCAGCCCGTCCTGCTGCCTGAGGGGCACCGCAGCTTAGACTGGAGCCCACTGGATCTCCTGAAAATCTCACCGGATCTATTCCCGCCCCACATTGACTGACTACAGTGACATCATCCAAGCCCCTCTCCCCACAAAGCAGCTTGAAACAGTGGATATGACATTGACCTGCTTGCTTTAAAGCAAACCAACCGTGTGACTTTTAAGTGGCTCGAGCCATTTTATTTCTTTTTTTTTTTTTCCCCCCTCCCATGCCCTGTCCACAGGTAGCTGTGATTGTTCACTTGGCAAAGCCCATCCTTCTCCTTCCCTACTTCTGTCTCAGCAGAGTGGCAACTGGGGGAGAGGGGTTAGTTTGAGGTTTTTCATTTTAAAGGCAGCTGAGGTTTTTACAAAAAAGCTATATCTCTGTTTATAGCAGAACTTTTATATGTTCTCTTATTTCCCACCCCCTTCTTTCAGCTTCCAGAAAAGAATTCCCTTCAGCTAAAATTATGTTCTGACAAAACTCTGCGTAGTTTTATATATGGTTCTGTGCTATGTTGAGAATCATTACTCTACTAAATTGTGAGTTTGGGTATATTTCCCCCCCAGATGATTTAGCCTTTCAGATTATTTGATTTGAAAGAAAAGCAGGACAGTTACGGCATTCATTAATTGATCAGTATTTTTGTTTTAAGCTAGAAGCAGTGCTTGCATTAGAAGTAAATGTGTACTAAAGGTATATAGTAGATCAGTGCATTATTCTTGTAACTTGCACCACTTAATTGTAGCTTTGGGGTGCCCTATACACAACAAAATGTGGCATTTTCGTTTTAAGGGAAAAAAAAACCCACTAAATTTCTGTTGCAAGCTCATCTGGGTGTAGGTTTTGGATTTTGTGGGTTTGGGATTTTTTTTGGTAACTGCCAAACACACAACAAAATGTAAATCATAGATTTGTGAAATGTAAAATCTGTTAGGAATAATTCTCCTTACTGCATATGGGTCAGAAGAGTTGGCTAGAGCCAACGGGTCTGTATGGACTACTTTTTGTAGTTGTGATGCTCTCTCTTACGCTCCCTACCTTGGCCACTGTAATTCTTTGTGTCTCCTGAGACTGTTTCTATATTGTGTTCATCCCTTGGGGCTGCTTTCCTAAGCTTTGCTCTTCTCCTTTTTCCCTAGATCTTGCTTTCTGTTCCTCTAACTCATGGCCTTTTGTAAAATTTGCATAGAAACGCATCGGTAAGGGAGCCCCTCTGCAAGCCCCTCAGCTGTTTCAGCACACTTGGAACCTCCTGTTTTTTTGTGTTGGAAGCGCATGGTTACAGAGGCAATTAAGAATCATCCATTTACTCACCTTGCCCAGATGAACAGCAAAGGGTTCTTTACTTTTGATGCAGTTGCGTATAGTGTGTATGCAGTGTCATCACCTTATGCTTTTTTACCAATATTTGATGATCTATGAAAGGAAGGTTCCATTGGGAGGGGGTTGGGGTTTTATTTCTTTGGTTGTTTGGTTTTTGGTTTATGTGCGTGCGTGTGTGTTTAGATTTTAGGATGGACTTACAAGTTCGTGAAAGTGCTTAGAGTCCTTCAGCTGACGGTAGACTTAAGTAAACTTTCAGCTAACTTGGTTTGTGTTGTTTAGCTCTTTCAAAATGTAAAGTAGGCTGGTCACTCTGAAGTGAGGGAAAGAAAACTTCATTTCTGCAGGAGATGATAGCTTGCTACTGGCTGTGCCGTCTGCCTTTGCTAGGTGGCAGCAAGTCATTTGGTGGTGGTTCCAAAGAAGATATTTTGAACAAAGAATGTATTTGGGAAGGGATCTGAAAGGTGTTCTTGTTTCTTTGTTTGCTTTTTTCCCCCCCTCTTTCTAGGAAAGATCCTTCATAACTTTTTAGGGATGCATTTGAAGTTTTAAGCTAGGTATAAACAAGAATTTTATACAGTAGCTTTAAAAAGCTTAGAAACCTAAACTAACTTAGACGTAGTGATGTCCCCTCTCCACAGGTGTCCCCATTGACCATGGCAGAGAACCCAAAGGGAAAGGGATAGGATGGTACTTTAAGAAAAATAAAAGCTCTTTTTTTTCCTCATGTTTTATGGATTTTTAACTTCAGAGCAGAGTGTGCCAGCATCTCTCTAGCATCCTCGTTAAAGTACAGGGTTTGAGATTTAGCAACAAGTATTTCCCCAGCCTTCAGACGTCTCCCAGACCTGCATCCTCATCTGCTAGTCCTGCTCCCAACATTTTCCAAAGATTGCTCCACCAGTAGGTCATCCCACCTCCCTTTCTGTTTTCTTCCGTGGAATATCATGAACAGAATTGTCTGGTTATTCTCTTTTTTGTTATTTTATTTTGTAATTATCCTTCTGCCCAGCTGGCCCTAGGTAATATCAGCCCAGAATCTAACTGTAATGGCTAAAGAGACTTATCCGAGCCCCACTCTTCTCATCTCTTTCCTACCCTAGACACACTACTTAAGCTTTACAAAGACACTAACCTCTTTCCTCCCACCTGTATGACTTTAAACTGGTCAGATGTGTTGGAGAAACTGGGTTACTGCTAGATACGAGTTACTGCAGTCCCTCTGGTGTAAATGCCATCAGAACTACAATACTTCCTGTTGAAAAAGGTCACCCTTCTTTCTCTTTTAACCCCTCCATTCCTTCCCCCAACAGAATAAAACACTAGAATTTATTTATACGTATTTGATGTTGTAGGTCTAGGTGAAAAAGTAATTGTTTCACTGCTCTATTTATATATTATGTCTGAATTATTCTGTGCAGGAAAGGCCAAGAAATGCATGTGAGCTTCATTCCATTCCTCACCTTTGCGTGGCTGTCAGCTGCAGTTGGCAAGACTCTCTTTCACTTAATGGAGTTTTGTGTGATGGAAAGCAGTTTTAGAGCCCAGATTTCTTTAGGTGCAATATCCTTCTTCTCTAGCTTATGTTTTTGTTTGTTTGTTTAAAGCTGGTACAAGGCTAGTGCAGTTTGTGGTGCTCTTGACTCAAAATAGGCTCTGGTCCTCAAGGTGCAGAAATGCCAGGGGTGCTGATGCTAATTCAGCTTGGGGAAGAGGAGAGTGGAGATGAATAGAACGTGGATACTGTTTATACGGGGATAATTCTGCTTGCTGTCTCCACTGCTGAATGGTCGGGCCCTAACAATCTATTCCTTTGTGAGTTGCTTTTGCTTTGACTGGAAATTGGCTACCAAATTGCAGGCTCCTTCTGCTAGGAAAGGTGCAGTGGGAGGGAGAGGAGGAATCTGTATTTTCAGCAAGAGTGGGTGAAGCAGAGATATTCAGAGCCTGGCTTCGCTGTGTTTTGTTCAGCTGAAGGTCTGAACCACGTGTGTAAGGAGTTCTCTCATATGCAGTGATTTGTGGCCTCGCAGCTGCTTTTGATGCTGCTCCGGTTTGCCCTGCTTTTAGCTCTTAATTGAAAAACAAAAGATTAGAGAAGAAGAAAAAAAAAAAGAAGGGGAAAATAAAAGTGTTCCATTATATTTTTAAATGACAAGTGGAAGCAGCACAGGCACAGTTGACGTTCCGTAACTGGCAGCCGTGAACCAGTCAGTAGCTCTGGATGTGTTTGCAGCCCATCGACCTCCATCTGTGTTTGTGTTCATGCAGAAGGCACTCCATTTAACGGTTTCCTTGCAAGAATGCTGCAAAGCTACAAGCTGCCCTGTGGTTCCTGTGTATTTATAGATCTATATTAAAAAAAGAAGAAAAAAAAAAAGGCATTTTTGCTACGTCTCACCGTTTTGGCAGGCTGTTGTATTCACTTCCAAGCGAGCACCACTGCATGCCAACATCTTGTTTTCTGTTGTGTTTTGTTAACCTTCTGTTTTGCTTCTGACTGGTTAAGCGCAGGTTAATTCCTTGCAGCCCAGGTTCTTTCTGACATAACACCTCAGAAAGATGCATTTGTGAATAAGAATTAATTTATAACAGGCATCAGCATTACGTAGTTGTGGCCCATCAACAGAAAAGGTGCAGAAGAAGCGGAACTGCTGTGAAGAGACAGCAGCAGTCCAGCCACTTCTTTTGTTGTTGTTCGTTTTAATCCAAAAACCATCAGATTTTTCCCAGTGGCCATAGCCACCTCTCCTGGGGTGTAATGGCCCGTCCTGGCTCCCCCAGGTGCCTGCAGCCACAACTTCCACCATCTCCCTGGGAATCGCAGCGGCGGCAGCGAGGTGCTCGCCCTTTAGCATGTCTCCAGGCATTGTCCTTTGCTGGAATCCTTCCTCTGGTTCTGTATAAATCCCATTCATCGTTTCTCAAGGGGATACTGTACTCCTTAAAGCTTTTAACTTCATGACCTGTATAGTACATTTTTTTTTTATTTTCTTTTTTTTTTTTTGGCCTTTCCTCTTTGTCTTTTCATGTAGACCAGATATTTGAAAGGGCAGACGATGGATAATTGTGTAACGTGCAACCTGTTTATATTTTTTGGAAACTTTTACTTGGACCGGAACTCGAATCACGGAATCACCAGGCCAGTTGCGGCACACTCTTTATTGCCCTTTTTCCTCGTTTCAGTACCTATTGTTTCTCCTTTCAAATATGTGATTGTATTAGCTCTTTCCATATGAAAGAATTCTCCTTATTTAAATAAAAAAAAAATAAAAAAAAATAAAGCAGGTTATGCTTTTCTCAAATCGCCTTGTACCTTGTCTGCTTCTTCAAGTTAAAGACTTGGGGTTTTGGGTTTCCCAAACCCCGACCCAGGGCCTATGGCGGCGCTGCGGCCTTGTCAGCACAGGCGGGCGTTGCCATGACAACGTGAGGGGGGCTCTGCTTCCCTCCTTACCGGCGCTGTGTGCGTCTTGACGCCACATCCGGCGCCTCGAGGTCCCGCCTCTCGGTGAGCGGGGCGGCTTCGCCGTCTCCTCAGCGCCGGGGTGTCTCGGGCCCCGGCCCGCTCCCGGGACACAGGGGAGCCTTGGGGCTCCTGACGCCCCCCCCATCTCCGTAAGGCTCCAGGGTGTGGAGGAGAAGCCTCACGGAGGGGTTAGTGGCGCTGGTGCCTCCTACCCGAGCCTGAGGCCTGGTTGGGCGTGTGGCTGGCGACCCCCTTCGTTCCCTCAGCCTTGAGGGGAAGGTGGGGAGTCTGGAGGGGGGTTAAGGGCGCTGTGCCCCCGCGGAAACACTCAAGGGGGTACAAGGCTGGATACTGGGTCTTGTTGACCCTTTAAGCTTTCAGGGAGAGGCCTGGGTGTGGGGTCCATGGTCCTGCTGCCCTCCTAAGAGCTCATAGGGGGAAATAAGTCCTAAGGGGTTTTGGTGCTCTTACTGCCCCCTCATAAGGCTCATGAAATAGGGTATAAAGCATAGTAGAGGGTTTAATGGTTCCTTGAGGAGGTGTATGAGGTCTAGAGGGGCAAGTGGTGCTGCAGTCCTGCCCCAGGGATCAGGGCCTGCAAGGAGAAGCAGGGTCCTCTCTGTCTTTGGAGTGATCTTTGGGGCCCCAGGGCCTGTGGGGGATGGTAGAGTGAAAGTGATGGCCTGCCCCTGTCCCAGGGCAGGTGGGGCAGTGGTGTGGTGTCCCCAGTGCTGGTGGAGAGCACAGCTTTACAAAGGGCTTCTTGCAAAAGTGTTTCACAGGGCAATCCGCAGCTGAACCACATTGTGTTTTGTAGGTAGAGTGAAGCAAGGAGGGATGGCACCGTGCTTGATGGTGGTGATGTGCTTGCTATCTCGCCTTGTTCTCCCTTGATCAAAGCCATGCAGATGGATTTATTCCGGTGACTTGCAGTCATATTGAGGTGAGGAGATAACAGCACTGATACCTTACTGTTTTGTGACCTAGCTTTCAGCCAGGCTGCCTAGAGTTTAGCCCTGCTTCCTGCACCGCTCCCTCTAGGCTGCGCTAGAGCCCCGCAGCACCTTCACCTGCGCTCCAACAGCCAGCCTTTTTAAGACAGAGGATGATTGCAGGTTCTGTCTCCTGTCGCGCCCCCTCTCCTCCCCCTCCCAAGAAATATGCTCATTTTGCAAGGAAATGGCTCTTTTTTTTTTTTCTTCAAAACTACCTGGGTATCCTGATGCCTGAACATGTGGTTTGCCATCACTAGCATCAGAATTTGGGCTGGGAGGTTTGCTTAGAGCGGAGCAGAATATAGGCTTGAATTAAGCTGTTGTGTTTTTGCAGAACTAGTGTAAGAATAAGCAAATTTTGTAGCTTACTATTGATGGCAGAGAACCATACGCATGTAGAAGTAGGGCAGATGGAAAGTGATGTGTGTTAGTTTATTAACTGCATTTTTAGTTAATCTTTTAGATGCAGCAGAAAATGCATGAAGGTGGAAAGCGAGAGAGCTTTGGGAGATGGGTTACCGTGAGCTGACTGTCGCAGCAGATCGTGGTGCATGCTTTCTGTCAAATGATGTTCAGCCAGCTTTGAGCAAAAGGGTGACTGCTGCTCTTCTCTCATTGCCCTCAGAAGTTTGCACAGACCTTTGGCAGGATGTTGGGGTTGCTGAAGAATCCCATCGTGGTTACTGCGGAGATAAATGTGAACCTCGTGGCGCTGACTGTGATCGGATTAATAAGCCGTCTTTGGGGGCTTTCCTACCCACGGGCTGTAGTGTGAGTAGAAGAGTTTATTTTCTACTTGAATAACACAGACTTTTGCGTTTTTAAACATTTGTGAGTAAGAATGCAGGAGTGGAAGAGTAGAACTTGCCTGATGCTAACTTCTGTAAATAAGGTGATGCGTTTCCCTAATAGAAACTCCGTAGGGAAAGGTGGAGGGGCAAAGTCACTGTGCTTCATTGTATTCTTAGCTTTCTGCCAGCAGATCAGTGTTTCCTTTCTTAGGATCCCTGTAGCCTCCAGGATACTTCCAGTTAGAGTTGACATATTTCTGCCTCTTGTGTTTCAGTTTTGATGAAGTTTATTATGGCCAATTCGTCTCCCTCTACATGAAGAGGATCTTCTTCGTGGATGACAGTGGCCCGCCCTTTGGCCACATGCTGCTGGCTCTGGGAGGTAGGGCTTCTCCTAAGACTGGGAAGTCTCTGCAGCCTGTTGCTGTGCAGGAGAGAAGTGCTGGTTAGAAATGAGTTGTCAGATTCTGCATCTGGGGCAACACACAAGGTGACTGAGAGATTCTGATGTAGCGATAAGTAGGATTTTCCTGATTTAGTATTGTTAGGGGGCTGTTGCGTGAGTGCTGGGGAGGTGATGGAGCCATGTATCCATTACCTCATTATCAAATCCTTTGGATAAAGAGGAAGGTAAGAAGAGAAATAGTAGGCAACAAGCAGAGTTTCAGGCCTGAGTTCTCTTCTGTAGGTGATACGCACAGCGTAAAAGTGTGTGTATGGGAAGCAGAGATTAAATACACACCTAACTTTGTCACTGAGAATCTGTTGTTCCCAATCCGTATTCTTTGTGCCTCTGCTCATTGCCAAGTGCTGCTGCAGGCAAAGCAATGCGAAAGAAGACCCTTATGGAAAAGAGTCTTTCACGCATGGAGAAGCTGTGTGTTTGGAAAATGGTTCCAGGGCCAGTTTAGCAACAGTTTTTGTATTTGTTTTGAGACTGGAAGTTGTGAATTGTTGCTTATGTTGTAGGTTACTTAGGAGGATTTGATGGAAACTTCTTATGGAACAGGATTGGAGCTGGTAAGAACTGATTTTAACTGTCTGATTCTTCTGAGAAAATAAGCAGTATTTCAGTGACTGCTAGATTCCTTGTGCCTAACTAGTGCAAATAATGCTTTATATGGAAACTTCACTTCCTAAGAAGTTTTCTGCAGATCTCTAGCAGAAGTGTAAGTCGTTTATGATTCCATAGCACAGACTTTTTTTCATTGGTAAAAACAGTTTAAGGAGTACAAGACAATAAATTACTAAGAGCAGAAGTTCGATTCAGCAACTTGCTATAGTCATGAAGAGTTCTGTATTGATCTATACTCTGTGCAATTAATAGTTTCCAGATCTGTGCCTCACTGTTGCCTCCTATTTCAGAATATAGCATGAACGTTCCTGTTTGGTCCTTGCGACTCCTGCCAGCTCTGGCTGGTGCTCTCTGTGTACCTTTAGCATACCAGATCTTGGTAGAACTGCATTTTTCCCACTGTGCTGCACTTGGAGCTGCTCTTCTGATTCTCTTAGGTAAGATTATTCCCTTGGGTCCCATCCTTCATACAGGGGGAGAAGGGTCCCTTTTCCCCTTCTGAATTTTTAGGGCGCATAAAAGGCTGGAGTAGCATCTTCCCACAGAATGCTGACAAGGTAGCAGAGCCCACTTTCAGGACTGGCCTGTGTCAGTCTCTGCTGTGCCTCTCTTTTGGTCCCCTCTGAGACTTTGTAGAAGCTCATTTCATTATTAAGCAAAAGGGGCAGCCTTAACAACTTCACAGAAAGAGATGTTTCTTGCATCCAAGGGCGCCTGTACTCCCTTCCTCAGAGATCTACAGGATGAGTTACATTACTCTTTTATAGCAGCAGGACAACCCTACAGAGCAGTTAGAGCTCATCAAATTTCTTCACCTCCATCTGCAGCAAACCAGTCCGTAGCACCATGATTTGACACTGTTCAGCGTGTGTAACTCAGTTGTGGGTTTTTTTTTCTGTGAGGGTCTGCTGGCAGCTGCCTGAAAGAGAACAAGCCTCTCAACAGCCCCTTAGCTGATAAGAGAAACCTCTCCTGGCTACCAGCTGCACTGCTTGTGGCTCAAGGAATCCTACACAAAGCAGCTCGTTGCTTTCTTGATGATTTGTCATGCTTGTTGCCTGCTGGGGTCACTGCCTTGACTCTCCTTGCCTTGAGAAACCCAGAACTGATTATTTTTTTTGCCTTTACAGGCAAGCAGAGAACCTTTATCTGTCTCCTGCCAGACTTTACTACTTGCCCACCTCATTGTCCTTGGAGACAGTTACAGCCATGTACTTTGCTCCCTCTGGAAGGTTTTTGTCCCTTTAAACCCAGCATCTCCCTGTTACAGCCAGAAAGATTGCAGGTGAATTGGCTGTCCTTAAAGGGGCAGGTCCTTCTCTTGGATAATGATGGGATTGTCTGAGGTGGCACTTGCCAGTAGATAAGTTCCTGTAATTTTGTGTCTGTCTCTCTTTTCCAACAGAGAACTCTTTGATCACTCAGTCAAGGTTCATGCTGCTGGAATCAATACTGATTTTTTTTATCCTACTTGCAGTTTTGTCCTACCTGAAGTTCTATAATTTGCAAAAGCACAGGTAAAGCTGGATTGTCTCTCATCCTTTTGGATTATTATGGTGACTTTTTTTTTTTATCACGGAGTGCGTGGGTTTTTTGTCTGTAAGACACTTCACCATTCTGCAGCTTACTTCATCTGTAAAGTTGAATGCTTTGACCTCTCATATGACTGCCCCAGAAGTTTTCTCTTCTAAGCATTGTTAAAGACTGTTTTAACTAGTAGCCAGGTTGTCATTCTTACTTTAAAATAAAAATAAAATCTCCTGGAATCACTCATTTACCCACACAGATTTTTTATAGGAAGGTTTCTTTCTGTGTGCAGAAACCCTGATGATAACAGATCACTTAGCACTCCTTTGTTCCTAGTTACAGACACTGAATTTAGACATCTTTGTCTCCTTTTTGTGACTTTACGTGCTTTCTGATCCTTGCAGTGGGTGAAATAATCTTTAGTAAAGTAAAGTTATGTTTAAACTGAGTCCAGAAAGGGATTGAATACATTTATTTTATCAATAGTGTGAGAAGGCAGGTAGTACTCAGTTTTGCATACAGAAAAGTACATTTAACAACACCCTTGGTTGATCAGGGCTGGGAGTGGTGGTGTGGGAAGTTCAGAATGAAATATCCCTGAGTAGAATAAGGAATAGTGGAGTCCTTCAAGTTTTTTTCAAGTTAAATTACCTGAATTCAGGACCCTAAGAAGATGCCCAGATCTCACCATAGCAACCTTTCCTTTGTCCTTTTATTAAAGTTCCTTCTCTGGAAGCTGGTGGTTTTGGCTTCTGTTGACCGGAGTAGCTTGTTCTTGTGCAGTTGGGTAAGTGATGATGTCTTCCTTTGGTTTAATAAGCTGAATTTCCTGCCTGTCACCTGAGGTGTCAGCAGAGCTTTGGATTTTGAAGTCTGATTCTCGGTGCTCTTCTGAGCAGACCTCTCCATGACCTTTAGAGAGGATGTCAGTTCACAGTGGGCAATGCCAGGCGTGAGAGGGTAGTGTCCTGCAAAGAGCAAAATGCATTTCTTAGAGATGACTTTCAGTGTTTCACCCCTCCCTCCCAGCTGCTTCAAGCTTCAGTAAGTTGGAATTTAGGGACTCTGATCTCCCAGCTTGTTATCAAGAAAGTTCCCTGTCACTGTGGTTTTTGGCAAGCAAGTGGTATCATCTGGTGCCCAAACCCTTATTTTTGTTATTGTACCAAACTTGTCATGGATCTAAGCCCTTGGACTTTAATGCATCCTGTTCAAGACAAAGTTTGAGTGTTTATGTCTTGTATTAGGTAATTGTGTAGTTTTTAATCATGTTCATTTTTTATGCACTTGCTTCTCAGAGTGAAATATATGGGCCTGTTTACCTATATGCTGCTCTTGAGCATCGCAGGACTCCACTTCTGGCACATGATAGGAGACCAAAACTTGTCAAATGTAAGTAGTACAACATGGGAAATATATTACGTGTAACTTTTCAGTACCAGAGCCAGCTAGGAGCCTTGCAAGCCTGCACATAACCATGTGGTCTGTAGCTGGTTTTTGTACCAGAATTCCTCATCATAGTCTGCAAACCCTCCTGTCATAGAACAGTTTCCCAGCTCAGCTGCTGGAGAAGATGGAGTTAAATTTAAGATAAGCATGTGTGTGTGTGACTGGCTTTTCTGCTCTTATCCATGGCTTGGTGATTTGTGGCTCAAAGCCTATACTGTTTCACATGCGTCCTGCTGGCTCCAGTTCCAAGTCCTCAGTGGAAGTTACCCAGCTGTCCACAAAGTTATAGTTGGGGAAACTGGAAAAAAAACAGGCAAAGCAAGCCAAGTGCACTGGTATTTTAAATATTTTTAATATCTGGAGTATGAAACCAATGAGTTCTCTGTGTTCTTCTAGGTTTCCTTGGTGTGCCATTTTCTAGCTAGGGGACTGGCCCTCGTTGTCATCCCGGTGGCAATGTACTTGTCCTTCTTCTATGTTCACCTGACTTTGCTGTATCGCTCTGGGCCTCATGACCAGATTATGACAAGTGCTTTTCAAGCCAGCTTAGAGGTAAGGGAAATGTGGTCATAAAACTGATTTATTAGGGGAGAACAGGGGGAAATTTGTCTTGTGTTCACTATTAGAAGAAGGGTGTGCAATCTTATTCCTTTGATCCCACATACTTTTTCCTTTTATGTCATTTAACTATTTTACTGCTGTAGTCCTGCTTTAATATGAAGCAGTAATGGATGAAATAATTTTCCAAGTGAACCAAGAACAGTGAGTTCACTCTTCTGATGAAGATTTGTCCCATCCAACAGGAAACTCCACAGAAGTATTGAGCTCTTAAGTGATGATGTTGTGTACTACAGGATGATAGTACAATTTTCTGTAGAGGAGTGCTTAGTCTGTCTTTTAGAACAGCATAGATTTACAGGCATTCCCTAAGACCTTGTAGTCTTTCAGACGTTGGAATATTTACTGTTTGCTGAGTAGGGTGTTGCAAGACTCAGTTGTTGTAGATACAATCAAATGGGAAAGCATGGTGCTAAGGTACTGCTATGTTCAAGTGGCACATGACTCCTAATAGGATTTAAACAGCCTCTGGGTTGTTTCTTCTTCTTTCCACTTACCCTGTCATTATACTTCTCAGGGTGGGCTGGCTCGAATCACTCAGGGGCAGCCCTTAGAGGTGGCCTACGGCTCTCAGATCACTCTGCGGAACGTGTTGGGCAAGCCCATGCAGTGTTGGCTCCATTCTCACACAAATACCTATCCCATCAGGTGAGGAATCTGGTTGGGTCTATAATGTTAGGGTGAGAGTATGCTCTGGTTCTTCGCCTGCCTGTCCAAATATCTCAGTTTGGGTCCTGACCATCTCTTAATTCAGTGCAGATGAATGAATTCTCTGTGCTCTGTAAGGATGGAGCCCGTGATCTAGTGTTGGTTTGTATTGCTGTGACTCAGTTGAGCACAGAAATGTGCTGTTAAACACCTGTGGGGCTTTTTTAACCTTCTGTGCAGGTATGAGAACGGCCGAGGTAGTTCCCACCAACAGCAGGTGACCTGTTATCCCTTCAAGGATGTGAACAACTGGTGGATTGTCAAAGATCCTGGCATGTGAGTATGCAAGAGATTTAAATGCCAATCTGCTGTAGGCATAGCTTCTGTGTGCTTCCATGGAACCCTAACCAGGGCTTGGGTTCCACATAACTGTTCTCTGCTTATGGGCACTGAGGCCGTGTGTGATCCTGAGCAAGTATTTCAGCTCCAAAGTTGGTAAGGGCAGCTGTTTGCACAATCCTCCTCAATATGGTAAAAGCATTATTGAGGACTTTGAAATTCTGTCTGAACCACTCCTGCCAGAATGTGGGCTGTGCTTGTGCCTACAGGGAACTTTAAAGACTCGTGAGACTGGTGGGAACTCTTCAGGTGCTTTGCATGATAGGCAAGTTCTGCTTTTTGAAGTGTGTGAGCTGTGGCATTAGAGTACCTTGATGAGTTTTATCAAACTTGTATGGTCTCAGAAGAGAGTAGAAAATGCTTTTGCAGAATGAGTATGTCTTTGTGTTTCAAGTGTGGGATCAGTTGTAGAATCTGCCACGTGGGGAGATAGTCAGGATGAGTGCCTGTGCCTGAGAGGCCTGGTTTGCACTGAGCTGTTTTGCCATTTTAACTGTCAGTGGAGAACAGGTCTCTTTGTTCTTGTGGTTTTGTCAGTAAAAGCCCTTGTGTGATACCGTTTGATACTGTCAAAAGTTGCTTTTGCAGGTTTCTTATGTTGCTCTGGCAACTGTATAAACAGTCCTACCAGAGGGACTGTGTGCCATTATAGATCATATCCACAGTGGGAAGGTTTGTCCATAGTGCAAACCTGTCAAGCAAAAAACCACAGAAACCCAGTAACTTCTTAAAATTCTTCAAACTCGGGACTTGTATGAGCCCTTGAGGATATGGAGTCCTGCTACAGAGCAGTAAAATACAGGCAGCAGTTAGGTGAGTTCCCCCTTGCCAAAGGGGGAACATGCCTTAGCCCAGCTGTCCAGAAGCAAGATGAGAATTTGGTTTTCATGGTGGAGATAGCCATTGATCTCTCTTATAATTGTGCCAAAAGTGTGCTACGAGCACCTGACAGACCTTAAGAAAGCACTTACTCATTTCACAGAAGCCAGTGAACAGCTGTGTGGCGGGAATAATGTGAACTTGCTCCTGACTGACCTGGATTCGGACCACTGACCTAATGGCTGGGATATCAGTATCCCGTTACCAATCCTCTGAGTCATTCTGTCCTCAACTCACCTTTGCCTTGATGAGCTTTGTTTCCATTCTGGTACAATTTATAGATTGCTTGAATTTCTCATCTTGCAGCCTAAACATCTATCCCTTGACCCAACGGTTTGGTCATGACAAGGTTGTGTTATATAGAAAGAAGAATTTAACCCCTTCCTCTTGGGTGTCACCCCCCGCAGGCAGCAACTGGTGGTGAGTAACCCCCCCCGTCCTGTCAGACACGGACACATCGTGCAGCTGGTCCATGGCATTACGACTCGCTACCTCAACACGTAAGTCCTTTCCTCATCCTCTGCTCTGCCAAGCAGAGTTGGCTCATTCTGCTTTGTTGTCTCTCGGAATAACTCTTAAGGAGTTGAAGCGCAATGATGAAGAGCGTTCAGATATACTATAGACTGCTGCCTCTTATTCATGGGTTTTTAAATGGTGGGGATAGGAGGGACCTCATGATTATTTACACAAACCATCCCTGTGGCCCAGAGAAAGGATGCTGTATGCTTATATGTATTTTTTGTGGTTGACTTGGCAGCGGAGTTTGATACTAATCACAAACTGTTCAGTGGCTGCTGGCTGTTTCTAGTCTTCCTGCTTGTTTCCTATTTCCTGCTACCCTTTGGAGGGGCTGGTGGGGTTTCACCTGTGTTCACAATTCATGGTTGTTCTGCTGATTCCTAAATGCACAGTCCCCTTGGTGAGTCTTCCTCCTTCACTGTCCTGCTCCGGGCAGGTGCAGATATTTAGTGTGACTGTTAACCCAAAGTCATCTACCAGCTCCACTGGCTTGGATGGCATGCTCCTATGTGAATGATGTGCTCTGGAAGTTAGGAAGGGGTGTTGGAGAACACAGTGTGCTGTGGCTGATTGCCACGGATTCTTACCTGTTTTGCAATGAAATTGCTTCCTGACTGCTTCCTGAAGGGTGTCTGTGTGCACTCAGATTAGGAAGCGGGGTGTTGTGAGCTTAGGTTTTTGCTGTGTCCCTTCCAAACCTAATTTGTTCGTTACTGGAAACCCCAGTGAACAGAGTCTCTGTTTGTCACAATCGGCGCTTGTTCTTCAGCCTGGCGTAGCAGGCATCTGTATTGGCTTCCTCGGAGGCTGTTCCTGGCAACTCTTGGTAGTGGGGAGTGTTCTCTTTCAGAGTAAACAGTGCAATCTGTATAAATGAGTTAACTTGGTTTCGATTTATTTCTGAATCTGGTCTAAGCCAATTTAATACTTTTATGGGCTTGATTTTATGTGAATTTAGGGAAATTGCGTTCTGGGGAATGATCTTATTGACTTGATTTCTAGGCACGATGTCGCTGCCCCTCTTAGCCCCCATTCCCAAGAAGTTTCCTGCTATATTGATTATAACATCTCCATGCCAGCACAGAACCTCTGGAGAGTGGTGAGTGGTCAAAGAGAAGGGAGGAGCTCATCGTGTTCCCGCAGAAACAGCTGTGACAACACGAGGATCAAAAGACATCTTTCTGTTGTAGGAAATTGTAAATCGGGAGTCAGACACAGATGTGTGGAAGACAATTCTGTCAGAAGTGAGGTTTGTTCATATGAACACCTCTGCAGTGCTAAAGGCAAGTGGATTTATGTTTATTTGGCTATATTTTTTCTTACATGTAGTTCTCATAATCTCCTAAACTACTAACCTCTCTGCTCCAAAGTGTTAAAACCACTAAACCAACTAAGTAAATAAAAGGCAACAATAAACTTCCCTAATGTGATAAAAGGGCAGCATGTGTTTCAGGTCGTCCTACTCCTACCTCAGCCTTTGCAGCGTGCAGAGCTGTGCTGCCTGTCTGTTGTGACCAGTGTATAAATACTGCCTCGGAAATTGATGCTGAGTCTGTGTGTAGTATGTGACAGCAGCTGGAATAGTTCAGTTTGCCAGAATCACTGGCTTTATGGCTGTAGCATTTGTAGACAGGGTCTTGCATGGTGACTCTTTGTGTACTTTATAGCAGTCCAGTGCTCAGGCAGGCCTAGGAACTTCCAGCCTGGCAGGACTGGCACTATACAATCTTTTTTCACTTTCAGCTCAGCGGAGCGTCTTTACCCGACTGGGGGTACCGGCAGCTGGAGGTGGTTGGAGAGAAGCTGTCCAAAGGCTACCACCAGAGCATGGTGTGGAATGTGGAAGAGCACAGATACGGGAAAAGTACGTCTCAGCTGTGTTCTCAGAGCAGATTTCTGGGACTGAGGGGAGGCTTCATGTTGATGGGAGGTGGTATCCTGTGTATGTGTGTGTTCAGCAGGCTCCGGCTCTCTCATGATGTCAGAAATCCTTACAAATCCTCTTAGAGCGCTCTTGCATTTGGAGAAAGGCTCGCAAGAGTGTGAGGAGCCAGAGGTGTATCGTGTACTCTCACCCTTTATAGCTTGCTACTTCTTATGTGGTTATTTCTGAGCTATGCTGTTTTCTTCCAGGCCAAGAGCAAAAAGAGAGGGAAGTAGAACTCCACTCTCCCACGCAGATGGATATAAGTAAAAACCTCAGCTTCATGGCAAAGTTCACGGAACTGCAGGTGAGTGTCTTCTTACTCCCTTTCCATCTTTCCTTCTGCTGCCAAGCAGGAACCTGAGCATTTCTTCAAACTCTGAACCTCAGGCTTCATTGTTGATGAAAACAAAATAAAACCATTGTACTGATCAGCATCCAGTATGAGAGATGCAAAGTCTTTCTCCACTCCCAGGTTAAGAACCAGCCATCTTAATCCTGGAGCTGGAGGTCTTCGCCCGTGCTTTCCCACTCAGGCTCCAATTCTGAAAGCCTTCTGTTTACTTTTTTTTCTTTTCCTAGTGGAAAATACTCACGTTAAAAAGTGAAGACACAGAACATAAGTACAGCTCCTCTGCTCTTGACTGGATCACAATGGACACAAATATTGCCTACTGGCTCCACCCGACCTCTGGTGTAAGTACAAGAGGTAGAAGTAAACGTGAACCTGGTGAAGAAAAGAGACTTCAGTTCAGACCCGAGTTCCATAAATGAGAGCAGGGCTGCAGTTCCAGCCGGGAGCTGCTCCAGGATGGACTCTTCCTGTATTATGAATATATTTTCCCTGAGGGCTGGGATTTTCTTTTTGGCATGTGATACACCTTTGACTGGTTGCTTTTAATTAAATCATGTCTCCTTCCACATTTATTTTTGTAAAGGAAAACTGCAGTTCAGTGTTTCCATTATTGATTCCATTTAGAAGATGAGTTCATCTCCAATAGCATCTCTTTTAAATGCCTTAGGTTACGAAAGAGTCTTGAGAGTTTATCAGCTTGCTTTGTTCCAGGGAAGAGCAGATTACTGGCCAGGCACAAGCTGAAGTTTAATTTAACGAATCTGTGCAAGCGGTATTTAAACTCATCTACAAGAACTGCAGCATGTTCCTGCTTCTGACTTGGATCATCTTCTGTCCTGCAGGCCCAGATCCACCTCCTTGGGAATGTTGTCACCTGGGCTTCAGCTAATGTTGCTGCTCTGGTCTATGTGTGTCTGTCCCTGTGGTACCTGATACGACGGAGAAGAAAAATTTATGACATTCCTGAAGGTGTGATTCCATTGTGTGTGTGTGTGTGTGTGTCAGAGGGGTGGGGGTAGTGTTGTCTCTTCTTCTGCTATGCTTTAATGGTCCCCAAAGCCACGTTTTTGCAACTATGTGCTGTAATAGTGCTTCTTTCTGTCCACTAACCCTGAAATTTTTGTTAGGGGCACACAGACTTCTAGAGTGCCCCATGAAGGAACTGATTATGGTCATCACAGTGTGACCATCACCATATATATATCATGCTGGCTATGATATTCTTATTTGAACCATTCCCTGTATCTAAGAAATCTCCAGGCATCAGGTTTGGGTTCAACTGAGCCCTTTTGTGATGATTTAAAAGAAGAAGGTACTGGCTCTGTAGGTAGGGGTTTATTTTAGGTGTATTCATTCCAGGCAAAATACCATCTCCTCTGCGTGGCCGGGCAGTTTTTTGGTGCCCATTCTGGCAGTGCACTGTGCTGTCCTACAGTGAAGCTGCTTCAGGGTGGCTGTGATGTACCTCTGTGCCCTTCAGCTTATTACCCCTTGCTCATTTTTTGCCCAGGGAAGTGGTTGAGGCACCATCCCTGGAGGTGTTTAAAAGACAGGTTGACATAATGCTTTAGTGACATGGTTTAGTGACCTTTTCTTTATCAGTTAGGTTGATGGTTGGACTAGATGATCTTAAAGGTCCAATCTGGACAGTCCTAAAAGCATGAGTCGTGTAATTTAACCATTTCCCTCAGCTGAGTGTGGCCAAGTTATATTAGCACAAACTGCCCAGAGTGAGGGGGGGGAAAAACCCCAAACTATGCAAGTTGAAACCTCCTAAGAGACTTCAGGTTGCCAGAGCCTGTGCTTTGAGCTGTCTCCTGTCTCCTGCAGACGCGTGGCAGCTGTGGGTGTCAGCCGGGGGCATCTGTGTTGGCGGCTGGGCTGTGAATTACCTGCCCTTCTTCCTGATGGAGAAAACACTTTTCCTGTACCACTACCTGCCTGCCCTCGTGTTCCAGATTCTCCTGATTCCCATCGTGTTACAGCATCTTGGCAACCATCTCTGCAGGTACTTGGTTTTAACAGATAGACAGACAAGTGACTTCTCCAGCAGAGGCCATACTTTGGGATTTGCCTTTAGAAAAGAGACGCCAGATTTAGGTCTTCCTGTTGAAGCAAGTGCTTGGCCACCCCTGATGTAACTTGAGTGCTCTTTCCCTCTCTCATCCCAGCTCTCTGCTTCTCAAGAGCATGTTCAGTGCGTTGGTCGTAGCCTGGTTCTCCTCAGTTTACCTTGTCTATCGCACGTTCAGCCCCGTCACCTACGGGGAGCCCTCGCTCTCCGTTACGGAACTCAAGGACTTGCGCTGGAAGGACAGCTGGAACATCCTCATCCAAAAACAGTAACAATTACAGTCTTGCCACAGGCAAAAAGAAACACCTCTTATGCAAAACCAAGAATTTATTATTACTATCATTGAAATGTTAACAGCCTGGTCAAATAATTGGGAGTTGTCCAGATCTAATTATTACAGAAAAAGAAAATAAAAGAATTCTGTTACAGAAAAGGTCTCAGCAGTAATAATAGCTGTTATGAGCACAATTCTCCATCTCCACTGGCCCTCGGGCTCCCAGCTGACTTCAGTTAGCTAAGAAGAGTCTGCTGCAAGGGCTTCTTCTTCCTCTTTCCTGGGAGGATGATGATGCGTGTTCCTTCTTCCTCACGCTACATGGCACTTGGGGCTATTTTATCTGTTCCCTAGCGCCTTGGGCTGCAATTCCATGTTACTAGTTACTATAAATAGATTATCTCCTACATACTGGGTAGTTTTCTCTGGCAAGTTTTTCCAGCTCTAAAGCTTACGCATCTTTAACTTGCAGCAACTGGCCCTACAGCCTTCAGCATCATCCCATGACAGTATTCCTCAGCAATGCGTTGTTTGCCCCGGCTTTCAGTGCTCTGCCATCATCCCTCTTCCATTGCATTGCAGCATTAAGCTAAGTTTATAAATAGCTCATTCTGCACAGAATAACGACTTGCTACTGTTATCTACATGTAATCATTTGGCATAACCATGATTTTTATTAAGCTAAACAAAAATAACACAAATAGACATTAGAAAAAAAAATCAGTATTACAGCTAAACAAGTTAAAACAAAGCCAAAACAAGAAGTCAGCCAAAGCCAGAAGAATCATTTGGCCTTGTGATGTTCACGTGAAGCCTGTGGCTTGTTATACCCCACATCTCATACGAAGAGGAACATCTGAGTGAGGCAGAACTGATCACACTGACAAAGAACCCTGCTCTCACTTGTACACATCAGGGCAGGGTAAAAACATCACAGACAACACAGCCCTTGCCCAAGCCTGTGCCACTGGAGGGATTCATAGGTGCAAGTGAAGGACTGGGATTGCTCAGTGGAGGATTTGCAATAGCTCTGTTCACGGAATAGCTCCAGTAGTACCTACACCACCTTTGATTTATTTTTTTCACGTGGCTTGAAGCTGCCAGATCTTGCCATACAGCTCAAAGCTGCCCGAGCACAGCCCCGGACAGGCTGCTGCTCCCTGCGGCGTTCCTCACCGCTCTAACAAATGCCATTCCAGGCTGCTTCAAGCTCCCCACCTCCCCCAGAGGAAGGTATGATCCAACACCACAGTCATTCAAAGGAGGTTTTAGTGACTATTTTGCTCCTACTTTAATCAGCCCCGATAGCTAATGCTTCAGTGCAGTAGCTCATACTCTAAGTCTGTCCCCCTGAGCTAACCAGCACCCAGCAGCAGCTGAGGAAGGACCTGCTTTCTCCACAGCGGCACCACTGAGCCGTGCTGATCCCTGACAGGTAACAAACCATTTCCAAGTTCCAGCCTTGAAAAGCCTATAGGGATGACAGCACAGACCCCAGTTTACTTTTAAGCTTTCTTTTTTTTTCTTCTAATGCTTCAGCCATTACAGAACTAAAGCAAGTTAGAGGGAGAAAGACCTGTTGAGTCTAAGATTCTCTCCAGCAGCGTCCCTTCCTCTCCCTTTGTGCTGGAGTAGTGCCAGCAGCACATACATAAACTTTTTTAGTATAAAATGGTCAGTTTTGCTGTTCATTCACTTGTTTATTAGCGAAAGCAACACCCCCACAACCAACACAACCAGACCCTGCTTTTAGAAAACTAGCAAATATGAAAAAGTTCCTTATAACAATATTTCCCTCCCACCCATATCCTTAAAATTACATCCTAAGTCCAGACTCAAGAAGGATACCACAAGGACATTGTCAAAGGTCCAACCGGCACTTCATTTCAGCTTATTTTTTTCAGAAACTTGATGTTGCTGCAATATCACTTATCTGAGGGTAAACTACAGAAACTGGGATATCACTGTTTACGCTTCCAGCCCCTTGTCTGCTCTTTTTTTAGGAAAAAAAATAGACATTCTTGAGTTTAAACTGCCCAAGTGCGAGGTCAGCACTCTGACCCTGCTTATGGGCAGGAGCAAGACCAAGGAGCTGTTTGCCAGCAGCAGGAGGGGTCTCACAGTGTACAAATACCACCCCCCCAACACCTCCTGCTGATCCTTCCACCTACCTCTGGAAGTGCACGGATTCTGCCCAGCAGAATCTGCAACCAGCAGTACAGAAACGCCCTAAAAAAAGACACCAATACTGACAAGGTCAGGTTTCTGTTTCCATGAGCAGCTCAATCCAGTTGGAGCTCACACATTCAGTAACTGTGCTAAAGGAGAGTACTTGGGTACAAAAAAAATAATCACTCAGTGTAGTAACATTTGGGAGCTTAGAAAGGAATAAATTAGGAACCAGAATCCCACAATTTCTTGGGCCTGTCCCCACTGGTGAACTGCAAGTGCCCGTTTGTCCCAGACAATCTCCGTTTCATCTGTCTCAGGGGAAAGATTCCTCTACGGGTCAATCTCCCCCCAGGCTGCCAGCAGGAGAGCAGTGCCAGAACTCAAGGTGCCAACAAGAAGGGGAAGAGAAAGCATGGCACCCTGCTTCTTAAAATTAATGGTATGATCTAGTCTTGGATAAATAAATGGGCTTTTCTTGCTAAGAAATAGGCAGGTAATTTTCCTGCTATGGAAGATCATCATCAGGGAAACAGGGTATCTTGCTAATCACTTAGCAGTGCTTAATTTTCAAGAGGAGACTTCGGCTTCAGATCTCATTTTGAAAATTAGGAAAAAAAAAAAAAGGCAGGTAGTGCTGCCTTTTCCCAGTTCACCAAGTAACATCATCACTCCAGACATGGCAGGGAGAAAAGGGGGAGAGGGGCCATTAGACCGAATCCTTCCTCTCCCCTCCGTGAGAAGTTTCACACCGGCACCCCCTCCGCTGCCAGGATGGCTTAAAGGGCACCTCACCAACCGTTCTGCTGAAGTCCTTCTTTCCCAAAGTTGTCTTCAGTGTTGGGCTGGACCAGAGGCAAATCCTTGGGACGCTGCTTGGGGTTAGTGCGGGCGGCTGCTGGACTCCAGGTGGGAGCGCTTGCCGGCCGCCAGCACGCTGCCGCTCTCCGTCTGCTCCGGGAACGGGCGCTTGTAGGTCCGGCCGTGCCCGTTCACTGCCCCCCGCTGCCACTTGCAGATGTCCCCGTTGAGGATGTCTTGAATGTGCTGCACTATGAGGTTTATAGCAACTGCGGAGAGGAAGGGGAGATAAGAGGACACACATCAGCTTTCCCAGCCGAGTTATCTAGAAAATGTGGAGCATCCAGCCCTGTTCAACTCAAGTTTTAGCAACAAACTCTTACAGGAGACCATACCCACCCTCTGCAGCGAGGTCAGACCTCCATAGCAACACCAGCCATAGCACTGGTGGCCTGCTCTGCATCTCCCATCACGTGTCACTTTTTCCAGCCTTCCCCAGGCTGAGGCAGCTCATCCCGGGCCGACTCCGAGCAGTTCCCCTCCCCTACAGCCCCCTCTGCCCCCAGCAAAACACCTCTCCTTAGAAGCATGCAAACAAGGCAGTGCTGTGCCACCTCCTCCCTCCCCTGCCCCAAAGGTGATGTCCCCAGAGGAATCAGATGGAGAACTCAGCTCCCTTTTTACCCATGTTGTCAACTCCTCGGGGGATGATCACGTCTGCGTACTTCTTTGTCTGCAAAACAGAAGCAGTTGTGGAGGCTGTTAATGGGAAAAGCCAGCTTGGTTCTAGGAGGCAGCCACCGAACACCAGGAAGCGGAGGGTAAAAACAGAGGGGTTCCATGCCTTGGGGCTGCAAGTGGAAACTCTCGGTCACAGCAACACCTGAAGGAGCTGAGAAGTTGCACTGGCTCACAAGCACTGGGTTTAAGGCCAGGGATTTCTGGCTGCCCCTTTGCAGGGAATGAGCAGAAGGTGAGGAGAGCGCTGCCTTCAGCTGGATGGCCTGCTCTGGGGCTGAGCTCTCTTTGCTGAAAGCTGCTCCTGATCAGCATTTCACAAGCCCTTGCTAAATCTCTGCTGAGAGCCAAGGTTCCCAATGTGCCTGTGAAATTCCTTCCCACCTCTGATGACATTTTATTGATTTTTACCACCGTGGGGGCCCTTGCCTTTTTTTTTTTTCCTCCCTATTTAGAAAAAGGCTGGCAAATTCAGCATTTCTAATGAGTACTTTTACAACCCAAGAACTGCTTTGATCTAGAGCAAGAGGCGCCTGAGTTAGCATTTTCCATCTTATTTAATCCACATACAGGATTTTGTTCTCAAAGGGGCTTTTTTTTCTTAACAAATTAATTTGATTACGTGAGCAGTCAATTTAGCCTGGCAAGCAGACGCTCTAATGGTCTGCCCCAGGTTTTCACCAGCGTTCCCTGTTGAGAGCGAGCCTGCTGGAGACCAAACTCCTCCTTTTTCCTGCAAGACGTTCAGAATAAATGCAGAGGGAAGGTTTGAGTGCTATTTGGAGAGCAAAATAGTCCTGGCAGCAAGAGAATGTGCACAGCCTCCAGGCATTTCCGTGGTGCCACATGAGGAACCAACCCCGCTCAAGTTCCTTAAACCAGCAGTGTGCAACGGGTCAATAGATAAGGCAGAGGGGAGGAAGTGGGACTTGGGAAACACAACTATCAAAAGCCACCACTGCTGCATCCAGAGCGCAGCGAATCCCCAGGCATCCCTGCACCTTATCCCCCCCAAAAAATACAGGTCCAATCAGTGAAGCCATTCGTACCGGCAAGCAGAACTCCTCAAAGGCAGGCTTGACGAACGTGGTGTACTGGGTGAGGATCTGCTCCAGGTCCCTCCCGCGCTTCATATCTCGCAGAACTGGGAGGGGAAGATAAAACCCCTGAGTTTTACCGCAGGGCTGAGGATGGATAAGGAACAGGGTGGGCCAAGGCTGCCCGTGACGGCCGAGCGTTACCCCTGCGCGACAGCCGGACGTCAGAATCCGTGTCCACAAAGAGCCGGAGGTGGAACATGTCCCGAATGTCTTGATTGTAGAAAACCAGGATCCCCTCGAAAAGGACAACGTCAGCAGGATAGACCACTGTGGTCTCCGCCAGCCTGATGGAAAACACCCCCAGAGCTGGCTGTTAAATGGGTCTCTCCCCAGTCAGGCCCTCTGTCCCCCCAACTTCCCGCAAACCCAGAACCTACCTAGAATGGGTCACGAAGTCGTAGGTCGGTACCTCAACCGTTTTCCCCTCAACGATGTTTTTCAGGGTTGTGTGCATCAAATCGTTATCAAAAGCGTCTGCGAGAGGAAGATGTTCAGATGCTGCTGCATCAAATATCCTGCTTAGATGTTCTGGACCCATAGGAAAATCCCTCTGCCTCGTATTTACATCAGGAGAAGGGGAATTGACACTTTATTCTTCCCTACCAGCAGCAACACAGCACTCCCTGCCCGAGCTGTAATTGCTGTACTTTGTCAGAGAGATAAGGAAGGGAATCTGCTGTTTATAGGCAAATTACAACACAATGAAATTAAGAACCCAAATGCAAAGTGGGTAATTGCGTAATTTCACTAAACCACTGGGGTAATTGTATAAATTTGGGCAACTCTTTTAGCCTGCCAGCTAAGAGTCATTTAGCAAACCTCAGACGTCTTCCCTGCTTTTTTATTACCCGCCCTGATGAAGCCACAGCAGGATCCAGGCCTCGCTCTTCCCCCGCGACCCACGGCAGCCCCTGAGCAGGGGGAGCAGCTCTTTTCGTGGGCAAGAAACACCAGGAAAGGGCTTGGGGGTGGGCGGTGTTTATTGGGGAGCCCCTGGAGAGCTGAGGGTGAGGAGGGGGATGCTCCCTGGCATCACTCTGAGGGCGCAGACACCCCTGAAGCAGCCTGGAGGCGGTGGCAGGGCAAATACGGGGTGGTTTGGGTGAGGCAGGTCTTCAAGATCATGAGGTCCAACCACCCGCCTCAGGCTGCCAGGCGTTTTGGGGCAGAAAAGAGTGTTTCTGGGGCTGTTCCCCGCCCCCTCCCCCCCGAGGCCCTTCCCACACACACACCCGGGGCCTCACCCGGGTGGTCGAAGTTGTACTGTCCCTTCAGCGCCTTGGCCTTCTGCTCGGCCGTCAGCACCTTGTAGAAGCTGTCCTGGCTGAGGATGAGGACCTTCCTCTGCCGGTGGTCCACCTCCTTCTGCCCCAGCAGCTCCATGATCTTCTCACACACCGTGGACTGAGGGGAGGGAGGGGAGGAGGAGGGAGAAGGTGGGGGGGGATTNTGCGCTGAGCGGCGCCGGTCTCAGCTGCCAACGGGAGGCGGGGACGCGGCCACCGGCGGCGGGACACCGGGAGGGAAAGGGGTCGGACGAGAGGAAACAGTATCCTGGGCTGCGCCAACCGTATCCTGGGCTGCATCAAAAGCAGCGTGACCAGCAGGTCTCAGGAGGTGGTTCTCCCCCTCTGCTCTGCACTCCTGAGACCCCACC
>VXBW01005900.1:192013-255157 GCA_013400375.1 Thinocorus orbignyianus | reverse complement strand
GGAGCAGGGGGTGCTGCTTCCCCCCACTCCCTGCCCCATGTGGAGAGGTGACTGAGATCCCTCCTGTCCCCAAAACGGAGATGTGATAGCCTCAGGGATGCTGCCTGCATGACACGGGAACAAGCACATGGCATCTTGCAAAGGGGCTGCTGTTTGGGGCTTCTGTTCCCCAGGGGGGCTGCTCCTGGAGAGGGGGGTGTCAGCAAACCTGAAGCTGCTCCAGGTGAGGAGAACCTCCTTCAGAGCCTCTCCAGCCCAACAAGCCTGGGCTGAGGGTGGGACACGGGCCAGGACCTGTGTTGGGGACACCCTGCTCAGCTAGGGATGATGGCAGAGCAATGGGGACAGGGAGGGGGAAAGTCGAGGAGGCCCCATCCCCACCCCCCTCCCGTCCCCATGGCTGAGCCTCTAGTTTTGGGGGGCTGGTGGGGAGACCAGGGAGCGAGAGCTCCGCTTTGATGCCAAGAGGGTTTGTGGTTTCAAGAGCAAGGAAGAACCTGGAACAGCGAGAAAGGGGTGAACCCTGGTGGGGCTGGGACAGGGTTCACCCTCCTTCTCCCTCCGTGGCATCGAGCCCCAGGAACGCTGCACCCCCTCAGCCCTCCCCGGAAAGCAGGGTGAGGGGCTGTGGTTTCAGGGCTGCCACCTATCACAACATCCATAGGAAGAGCCCGTGGCACGGCACAGCACCCAGGGAGGTGCTGGGAGCCGGGGGGGAAGCCGTGCCAGACACAGGGTGTATTTGCCTTTTCACAGTCTCGTCAGGTTGGGTTTGGTGTTTGTTTGTTTTTTTTTAAATATCTTATTTACAAAGGAAAACACAAGTGTTATTTCCTGCCTGGAAGGCTGGGAAACCTTCAGGGACTGCAAAGCCTTGGCTGGACACGACACACGGCTCCAGTGCCTTTAGTGCCACAAAAAGAAACTGGTTTTGAAGTGTTCTTGCTGGGACGCTGCGTTTCAGCACAGGAAGATCCCCCCCTGCCTGCTCTGAGGGCGCAGAGCACAAACCACTGCTGGGCCCCACGCTCTCCTTCCCTAGAAGATGCCCCCGTGGGCATCTCTGTGCTTCAGTGCTTGAGTCCTTTGCCTAAATCCTGGAGCTGGGTATAATCCTCCCAACGGGGAACGTTGCTATCGCTCCCTCCTGCCACCCGTCAGGCAGAGCAGGAGCCGGGGAAAGCTTTGCAATCTGTTTGGAGAAGGAAGTGCTTGCAGCTCTGATTCACCCAGAACAAACACAGGCTTTAGCAAACATGGAGCTGCTATTGAGAAATCAGTTAAGGACGCTCCCCAAAACAACCCCCTCCCCCAGCCTGTATCCCTTCCTTCCAAGCTCCTATCCTAAAACTGCAGGATTTTTAGACAAACCTCTAAAAACCTGTGACCATGTGATGCAGCGCTGAGGAAGGTCTCTCAGGGCTGCCAAAACCTACAGCGTAGGCTCAAAGCTGGAAACCCTGGGACCAGCACAGAAGAGAGGGATGTAAAATGGTCTGGCTGGGACTGCACTGGGGAGGATGCCACGGGAGGGACACGGAGAGGGGACAGAGGGGACAGAATAAGGCACACCGAATGGATTGGGGTTAACGCTGCATGTGTGGGAAATGAGACACCCCCCTGGGGCTGCCCCTGCCCTGCTGGCTCCGGCAGGGCAGGACTGGGAACCTGGGAACAAAGGGACCTGCTGGGGCTCCTGCCAAAGCAGGGATCACAAAGCACAGCACCAAGGGTCAGCCAGATGGGGACCATCCCCTCCCCCAGAAAAATCCATTTGGCAACAGTGAGTGGAGAGAGGAGCAGGGTGGAGGGGACGGGGGGGCTCAGCCGGGCACAGGCTTCCTTCCTGGTTCCCATTTCCAGCCCCACAAGGGGACACGTTGGCTCCTTCGCCCGCCCCACAGCCAGCACCTACCCCGAGCCTCCCTTCTTCCAGCACTTGGAACAACGTTGTCACCGGTTGTGAATTTTATACGTAATGTTTTGCAGTTTTCTTTTTCTTCTTTTTTTGTTTTTTTTCCTATAAACCCACGGGTATTCAGACATGCATCCAAAAAAAAAAATCTCCAATGGATTCTAGATACTAATATTTACAGTCTCGTATACTACAGCATTTACTGTGCAAAAGCTAGTACCATCACTAACAGATACGGGTCCACAGGCCGAGTGAACCGCGGTACCTCGGGTAGTCAATGCTTCCAGGGTGGGGAGGGATTACCGCTGCTTAAATAACGAGATCTGAGAGGAGGAGGGGGATGTGATGACTGGAGATGGCGGGTCCCTGCCCACATTTTCAGTGCCTTTTCCCTATCTACGACCGATGCCTTCCTCCCGTGAAGAAGGCGTGAGAGATCTGGGGTAAACCGAAGACCCCTGTAAACACAAGCAGCTCTCCGCAAGCAGAGCTCCTCCGGCAGGCAGCGGGAGGCTCCTCCACCCTCATCTCCTGATGATGAACATGTTTCGAGGTGGCATTGGAGGGGAGACTCAAACCCTCAGCTTCCACGGCTGCTGCCCACCAAACACCGCTCCGGAGATACGTCTGTGGGTGCCGAGCTCTTGCTGACCCCTCCTTCTTGGATGAAAACAAAAACCCAGGTATTCCCAGCCAGAATCAACCAGCAAGCCTGGGGCTGTCCCTCCACGACGCTCTCTCTCCTCGGGTTTAAAGCTGATTCATGGCACAGAGGGATGGGAGGAGGAAGAGGAGGGCGAGTGCAGCAAACACCGGCCGATCTCTGCCCTCGGCAGCCGCCGCTTCTCGCCGGCCCCGACGTTCGCACATCCGGGGAGCGCTGCCAGCCGGGAGGGAGGGTGCGTCATCCAGTAACAGGTACAAACATGGAACTCCAGTCTCAGAGCTGCCCTCGGAGCAATTCTCCTCGCCTCGCACCACCTCTCCTCCTAGGTTTTCTCTTCTCGGTCTGTTTTCCGCCTCGTAATGTTCCGAGGTTTGATTTTGAGGGACAGTTCCCACAAGGCCTCCTCGGCCAGGTGGTCGCTGAAATCGTTGAAGAACGACACGATGTCGTCGTTCCTTTTGATGTCGTAATGTCTGGAAAACCACAGAGCAGTTAAACAGGGGGGTCCCTGAGGAAACTCTCCCAACTTCCAGCCTCTCCTGCCCTGCTCTAAGGGTCACCCATCGCTCTGGAGTCTCCGTTACCCGAGCCCCAACGCTCCTGACTGTGCTGTGACACCAAAAAGGGGAAAGCTCATCATGCCCACTGCAGAACCAGGGGGAAAAAAAGAAATCAGCAGTTAGATCTGCTGCTCTGCACTGAAGAAACCCCTCCATGAAGTAGAGAAGATAGGGAACAGCAACCAAAAAGAGCTGGAGGAAAAAGTCTTCTCTGAAAGAGAGAGGTAAAAAAACCTTCCTGTGCTGGATGCTGGATATCAGAAGTAACAACTTTAGTCATATCTAACCTAGAGAGGGAAAGGGGCCAGGACCACAGCTCTGGCGTTCCTGGGTCTCCCTACATCTCCATTGTGATGCTTTGACTTTAGACTCCTTCTTCCCCTTCCATGAGGGCTCCCCTGCTCAGCCACCACCCTGCCCCACCAGCCCCTCCGGTGCTGCCTTGAAGCCAGCTCTGCCCCCGCTGTTCCTGCACTTACACTTGTTGGAAGCACCTCATGCTGTCCAGGATGTTAAACTGCTGCCAACGCTTGGAAAAGTTCACTTTGCTGTCAATGTAATCAGGGTTTCCCAGATGAACAAAGGTCAGGTCCTGCAGAATCAGGCCTCTGAAAGAGAGAAAGGGGTAGCAGGGAGTAGGCAAACAAGTACAGAGGTCGGTCGCACAGCCAGCCAAAGACAGCTGAGGTTGCTCTGTCACCCTCCGTGGGAAGGAGGACCAGGCTGGGAGAAGGTCACAATGTGAAGTGCCTGCCAGGGTTTAAACCTTCCTTCCAGCTGTGTGCAAGAGAGTTTCCCTCACGTTGAGGTTGTGTTAATAAGGGGGTCTGCGCTCCCTTCCTTCCCCTGTCCTCCTGCTGTTGTCCCCTGCCAGAGGAGATGCCATGTACCCCTGCAACCTTCTCCTATGGAACTCTTTCCATGGAATAAAGTAAGACCAGAAGTTTTCCTGGCGTAAACTCAGAGAAAATCTGGTATCTAGATCAGATGGTTTTTCTGGAGGAGGGCAATGGCTTCAATCTTTCATCTAGAGACAGGAAGAAGCAGCACGTGTGACCAGGCAGGCTCCTCATTTACCAGCTCTTGCAGTCCCCAGAACCAGAGCTGTCCAAGCAGCAGCTCGAAGCTGTGTGATCTGTTGGAAAATTTGCCTTTCTGCACACAGACACCAAAGAAACTCCAGTTAAAAAGCATCGGGTAAAGATCCAGATACTTGCTCTCTCCTTTGCCACAGTCAACTCACAAATGTTTTCTTGCTTTTGTGCACAACAGCTGCCCCCCTGCTTTCCTCTGCTACAGAACAAACTGCTCCAGAGAGGGCATGTGGGCTGGTGTGGCACTTTGCCTTCTTGCGCAGGGCAAAAGGCAAGTCCTGAGCTGAGCAGAAGCTGCTGAGAGGTCCTTTAAGGAACCTTTTGAATGTTGGGAAGTAAAGGCAGAGGGAAGAAACCACCAACTCACAGGTAGGGTATGCAGGGAGGCTCCACATCAGCCAGAGCTGCTCGGTAGGCACGGAAGGACGAGGAGCTGTCGATCAACGTGCAGTACTCGGCCAGGCCCTGCAGGACACAAAGCCCACGGTGGCACCACTGCTGCAAACCCATTTTCTTGGTAAAGAGCCACGCAGGCCAGGGAGTTAGTGCCACCCCCCAAACACCTCCAGCTGATTTACTCAAGCCTGATCCCAAGTGTGGACACAGCTTCACCGCCTTCAGCCTCACCAAGCCTTCAATTTGCAGGGAGGAGGAGGAGGAGGAGGCGGCGGCTCTGGCACTCCTGCAGCTGTCAGAATGCCCAGCCACGCTGCAGTCTTCCAGCACTGTGGCATTTTACCCACTGGGAAGCAGTTCTCCACCATCCCTCCTCCACCCTGGGATGTTGCTGAGCTGTTAAATCCACCCAGCTGTTCCACCCCCTAACCACAGTTCTCTTTTTTTTCCCCCTGAAGATGACAGCTCTCGCTGCTCCTCCCTCACCTCTGAGGTTTGTTTCTGCCACTCCAGCCTTCGGATGGGTGCAGAATCCAGTGCAGAAAGAATGGCCAGATAGGAATTAAAATTATTCAGCTTTCGTAAGTGCTGTGAAGAGGGAGAATAAAGCAGTTACTCCAGAGATCTGAAAAACTTTCTAGATTCAAACAGCTCTAACAACCAGAAGGTCCCCCTCCACTGCATGATCCACAGCAAGAGCCAAGCTCATACCTTCATAATCTTTATGAATTTAAGGAGCAGCCTCTCTCGGTCTTGGGCTTTCTCTTGTAGCATAATTATTGAACGGACCCTGAAAGAAGGATGAGAAAAAAACCCAAGAAAGATAAACCCACTGACGCAGATCTCAGTTTTCTTGTTTCATTTACAAAAATCCTAACTGATAAGGATGAATCAACAATACTGAGAAGTTCATGATGCTTCCAACTTAAAGGGGGCACCCTAACTGAAGAATAACCCTAAGGATGACCAAAAAACCCCTTCACAGAGTGCATTTACTTGCAAGGGGAATGTGTGTTTGAGCACAAGAGTTCTGACAATAATTCCTCTGGGTTACAGCACCCTCAGAGTCTCCTGATTTTCTTCCTTTTGTGCTCTGGGGTCTCTAATCTTCTGCACCCACTTCCTGGCCAAAAATATACATTATCCTGCCTGTACCAAGGGAACCAGTACACAATTCAGTGCCACAGTTGCTCCTTACCAGTAGGACATGTTATTAAAGTGCTCTGTGAACTGTGTCAGGTTGGGGCTCTTCTCTTCATTTTGCTCCTTTGCCCAAAGCAAAACTTCTGGGATCTGTTGAGGAAGAAGAGGAGGTGGGGGTGGGAAAATGCCATATATTAAAATAGGATTTCTTCCTCAAGGTTCCCCATCGCAGCCTGTGGTCACAGCCACTTGCTGACACAAGTTCAGCTGTCTCCTACAAGCCAAGAGATGTGCTTGGAGAGCTGGCAGGGAACCCCAGAGATCACAGAGGGTACACGTTCGAGTCCCTCCCACTGCCCTTTCCCCATCCTCGTCTCTGTACCTCAATTTTATAGAAGAGTTCCGCATCTAGGAGGGTCAGCTGCTCGGCTATTTCATGACTGTGGAAATCATGCAGGGTCCCTGGCCTGTAGGAAAAAAGGATGAAGGATAAAGGCTAAGAAAATGTGACCTGTTGTCTTTCCTTTCTTGTATTTTGGATTGAGAAAGCTCTTGTGTCCATAAGAAAGGGATGGCCAGTCTGACAAAGAACCAAGATATGGTTCTGTGCATCCTTCCTCACCTGGCTGCCACCCCACGGGCTGCAAGTGGTTTGATGGAGTTGGCGTAGCTCAGCATCTTCTTCTGATCCACTTTATCAAGGATATTCTTGCGCAAGACTCTGGCCAGGCTCAGCTCCCCGTTGCAGACCAGTCGGAAGACCAGGTCCATCAGCAGCTTGAGAATTTCCTCCGTCAGCTCCACTAAGCTGAGAGAAAGAAGGAAAACCCAGAGAAAACATCAGAGCTAGGAGTTTGTATCTGTACCCAGTCTTGTTGCTTTTTCCCATAAGCAGAACAGAGTGACTGAAATTCCTCCCCTTTCCCAGCTCTTCTCTTCTTGCAGATGCCCCTTGTAATAATTATTTTAAAATCACTGACAGAGACAGGAGACACTGAGAACCTGCTGAAGAAGGGTCAGCAGTACAGATGTCTCTCCAGTCAGGCTAGAAGATTTCAACCCTCATTGTAGATGAAGATTAAACAACACATCTTCACACCTGCCAGAATTCTGTGTTGTTACTGACCCCACACCTCCCATCCCGAGACAAAAGAGGGCAACTCACCACAGCTCATCCACCACTCTCACCAGCACGAAGAAGGTGTTCTTACTGACTCGCTTCTTAAACGTGTCCGGGAAGTGGCAAAACTTCTCGTATGTGGTTGCAAATTAAAGAATCAACTCAGTGTGGTCAGAGCAGCAGCAGTGCAACTGGCAGTTGCCCTGAGGAGCATTAAGACTGGTGTACTATTCTGCCTGAACTGAAACTGGTGTTCGATTTCCAAGAGACAAGGGACACCGATACGGCTCTAATTAACAGGGTATTAAGCTGCCAGCAGCTGCGGGTAGCAGGGGTGTGAGGAGGTAACTTACACCTTGCAGAACTGATGCTAGCAGAGCAGATGTACCCTGAAACTGTTCTCTCTAAGGTGGAATTTAATGAGCAGCACTCTTCTGCTGTGATATCCCCCACTGGTCTGGGACATCTGGTCTCAACAGATCTCAGATGTCACCTTTACCTTCCTCCCTGGTCAATTTGCTGCAAGGAGAACAGCGGCAGGGGAGACAGCCCAGGCTGAAAAAAGCTTCTGCCAGGTGGACGAAGGGAAAGAGAAAAAGGTTATCAGTAAGTCAAATATTGACAAGGGCCTGCAGCAATGCCCCAGCCAGTGTTTTCACTGACAATGTGAGATTTGCCATGTCCTTGGCTGTGCCAATCCCCACAGGAGCGAGGGGAGCATCAGCTCTGCTGCAGATGGCAGTGATGAGCCGCGATGCAGGACAGGGTGACGTCAGGCTCTTTGACGTGTGATTGTGTGGAGAACCACAGCTCAGGAGGCCTTTGCACTGCCTGAACCGAGACACTGACCCGCTCAGCTGACAGTGAAGGGAGCCACGGGAAGGGAGCCAAGGGAAAGGAACTGCAGGCAGGGTGCTCGGCGAGAAGCCTTCTCCGGACTCTGCCAGAAATGCTAACGCTCACCCTGCCTCGCAGGGGCCCTTGCCTCGTTAGCAGTGACAAGCTCAGTTCAGAACGGGGAGGTGAAGAGGACAGCATCTTCTGTGCTGTGTTTCTTGTACTAAAAGACAGAAAAGGTCTTGATGGTTTTGTCATCTCCAGCATTAAGCTACCTCTGCCAAAGCTGACAAATCTGATGGCCTCCGTGGAAGGAAGGATGACCCACGTTCTACAAATGAGATGCTCCAAACAAACAACCCGTTCCCCAGTGAGGTACAGAACATCTCAGCTGCTCTTCTCCCCTGCCAGGGGCTGCAGGATGCTACTCTCAGGTCTGGTACTCCACCCTACCCGGCCCTGCCCAGCAGCATTTCCCATTTGCAGGGTGCAGAGGTGAAGGAAGTCCTGCTTGGGACACCTCCAGGGTAAGCACATTATGGGCGTTTTCAGCAGGTTTTTGACCAAACAGCTTGCCACCAACTCCCTCCACAATCACTGCTTGGCTCTGATTCCTGGTGGGGGTGAACTGTCACTTGTGCAAAAGGATATCTGTATTGCAGCTTCTTGATGAGCTCTTCAGGGGTAATAAATGTCCTGTATGTGGTCAGAAAGGCTTCACAGTACAGCACCAGATCTACAGAGAAAGACAAGAGAGCCTCAGTCAACCCCGCTTGCAGAAAAGGAAGCTTCTTTTAAGGTTGAATTCAGTCTCAGAGGAGGACACAGACACATTTTGACACTAATGGACTTTGCAGAAACGATGTGCTGTTGTTTCCTACCAGCAGATGGACCCTCCAGCATAAAAGCAAGAGTGAAACTGCCCTGTCCCTGCTGGCTTGGCTCCCATTTGCAGCACTCAGTCCTGCTGCTTCGCTTATGCCACCACCAAAGGGGTCAGGGAAAAACATCTGTTTGTGGGATGGGAACTTTAAATACCATCTCAAGATAAAAATGTGGCTTAGACCTTGGGGATACTTTAAGATCTGATGGTGAGAGGTGGGTGCCTGTTCTCTGCAGAGCCCTGATGATAAACACGGTCACTCTTCCCTCCTGGTCAGGAGCACACGTGTTTCAGCATGATGATACGGTGCTGCAGACCCTCTGCCCTTGCTATGCTCCAGGAAATCTGCCCCAGGACAGTGTAAATATAAGATTCTTTTCACCCAAAAGAAGAGTAAATTCCACTTTAAAAACTGATGGTATCGTGACCATGACCCTGCCACAACAGACTGACGTGGCCAACAGACAGCTTTTCTTTATTTACCTGTGCCAGTGGGTGCTAAAGGCTTTGGCCTTTGCAAAGGCTCTGCCCATCATCACAGGCACAAAGGAGGGAATTTGAAAAATTTCAGGTTGAGACTGCAGTACACACAAGGTGAGGCCTGGTCTCTGTGAGCAGCAGTGGTCAAAACTGAAAGTTATTAGCCCTGGTGTAAAAGCAGGCAGCACTATGGGCAGCATGTGCAGTGGGATGGCACTGAAACCACTGGCAGAGCACAAACGGGAGGAGAAGAAGTTTCTGCCCTGCCTGCCCAGGCTGGGCTGTGCGTGTACAGCTGGTTTCAGCCAGGACAGGGCCGTGGAGGGTGGGAGAAGGCAGGGCAGGGGGTGCTCGTGGTGCCTCTACCTGCGCTGTTTCTCTTGGCAGGAGCCTGACAGAGATGCTGCTTCCACCTGCTCTTAAATCAGAGCACGCCACTGCCTTTTGCTTCAAGACCATCAGAGGTGAGCTCTAAAGCCAGAGGCTGGGTGGTCATGTCAGGGGTGAGGCCGAGGCCTCCTCCAGCTGTAATCCTGCACTCACAGCAAGCGCCTGTGGCTGTGAGCACTTAACTGACCATGGGTTTTATTCCTAAAGACCACAAGTCTCTTTTTATCCCTTATTCCATTTAGCTCTTTTAGAAAACTCAACTGGACAAGAAGCATCATGCAACAGGGTGTGGAGTTACATTTATTCTGGGTTCCCATCTGCCCAAAAGGCAATGTGAGGTAATACAGCTGGTCTGCTGTGGCACTCAAAGCTGCCAAGAAATTCATCTTTAAAGGAAAGCCTCTTAACTATACCCCTCTGTGCCGTTTGGATGATTGATTTACAAGCCCTGAATTCTTCTCATTGTGAGCTTAATTCATTAACCCTCTCAGTCACCCAAACACTGGGTTAGCATAGCACGAATTCCTCTGCGCTCCATTCAGCTCAGTGGCTTGGCAGAGCCCGTGGGGCTGAGCTCGGCGGCTATTCTGAGAAACTCCCCATCCCATCCGCATCACCCTGCATTTAAAAATCCTGCTCTAGTTTTGCCCAGCCTTGAGAGCTTCTCCCTGGCCTTCACCTCACTGCTTGCAGCATCCTTGGAGCTCCCCATTCATTAGCGGGAGCTCTAGCACACATCCCTTTACCAAGCAGAAATAGGAGGGAAGTTCTTCCAACGTGAGGCTCCTTCCAGAGAACAGCAGGAGTAAATCAGAGCTTCTCTATTCCAGTTTCAGCATTTTTATAAGGGGTATTTCCACCATCTCATTTAGACTATTTTTTTTTATAATATACAAATCAAGTCATGGTGTATTCAATTGCTTCCTCCTAACTTTGGTGCTTTCTGCCTTGATTTGATGCCCATCATCAACAGGGAAACATAGCTGTGAGGGGAGGGATTTTCTTGCTGTCTGAATGGTGCTGGCAAGTGACTGCAAACACCTTACGCTACAGTTTAACCCCTGCCCATTTAAAAATGCACATGAAAGGTATTTCCCCTCTGCCCATCAAACCTCTAAAATTCGAGTGCTGAGTGGTTCTGCGGGTTAGTGTATTTTGCCCTGCTTCCCCAGAGATAAGGAGATCAATTCTAGTTAAGGCCATCAGCACAAATGCGTTTGGCAGGTTCAAAATCACGCTCTGGAAACATTGCAAAGGCTGTCTTTGCCACAGGTCTTGGAAAGGCACTGCTTCATGTGGGTGGTGAGTGGGTTTGGAAAGATAAAGTGGGGTTCTAATGAATCCAGAGCTAAGCATTGCTAACCTCTCTTTTTCCTCCCCCATATCTCCTTTCTCGTACTGTGGATTCCCTCTCTGAACTGGTCTGTGTGGCTACCAGTATGCAAGTGGTAGAGAGCAGGACTGGGAAATGACATTGTAAGTTGAAAACAAGGGTTGTCAGCAGACCAGCACACAGACAGCTTGCCCCATGCCCGTGCCTATGGCGTTAGACCAAAACCAATGTCCTTCCTCTCCTACTTTGACACACCAGGCACTCCAGCAACATCTCCATCATCCCTGCCCTGACGTTCAAAGGGCAAGGAACACCTCTGAGGACAGGACATGCCACAATAGGCTGGTCAGACCTGCACTCACAGGAGGCAGGTATGGAGACACCAACACAGCACTGATGCCACTGGTGTGCCTGGCCTCCCAGATCTGGGCAAGGGCTGTGAGGAGTTAATACCATCCCTGCAGCTAAATGGAACGAACAGGGGCTTATCCAGCTTACCACCCTTTCACAAAGACAAGCACAATCCCCCCTGCCCCCCGGCAACTCGGGTGGTCACGGATGCAGTTCTCTCCTCCCCAGCCCAGCTGCCAGCAGCCACATCACAACAGAGACACAGAAGACACGCAGCAAAAGGCCATCCCAGGCTGAGCTCCTCAGCTCTGGTTTTGGTGGACCCACTTTACCTTTCCTGTCGGTCTCCGTTGCATGCACTAACAAGATGTCTCCAGATCCCCCACGAACATCTGGCCCATCATCTCCCTGCAAGGAGAACAGAATCACGTCAGGCACAGCTCAAGCTGCCTTCGGCCTGGTTTACCATCTCTGGGGTTCAAGCTCAGCAGCAACTGGCAGAGCACACAATGTTCCTGGCACTGCTCACAGCGCAAGCTGGGACATGGGTCTTCAGTGCTGGGCTAATCCTGGAATTTGAATAAAGCATTTGGTGTCCCAGATGAGGATCTGGGCTGATCCTTACTCGGGGTTTCTGACTCCTTAAGGCCAGGCCCTGCAACTCAGTGGAAGCTGAACCTTCTGCCCACAGAATAATGAACAGAAAAATCCCAGACTCCCAAAGGCTCCCAGAAGACCATTAACAGAGCAGCAACACTACGGGAACTGTCTCAAAGTGTGGGATCACGTACCACAGCGGCTGTGGGGTGAGAGGCCACGCATTCAACTCGCACGTTCCTGGAACATCAAAACCTCAGAAGTTAATTCCCTAATCTGGAACTATTTGGCTGGAGGTCACCTGAAACGATCCAATAACCAGAAGCAGAAAACAGCCCCATTAACTGCTTGGCCCGTGCCTTTAACGCTCCCGAAAAACATCTTTCTTCTTGCTACTGCAATTCACAACTAAAAATATGCAAAACTGATCTATCACTCAGCCAGCCGTTCCCACGCTGCAAGAAACAGCTTGCAGTGGCAGTTCTATAGCATTTCAAACATGTAGAGGGTAAAGAAAAGAAAGACAAAAGAAGTTGCGGGTTGACATAGATTTGCTAGTCTCAAATGTTCAGGAATCACTGCTTTTTAATTGTTTTTTAAAGGAAATATTCCTGCAGAGGAGACTGGAGTCACGTCTGGCTTCCCTTAGCAATGTCTTTGACATTTCAATATGCAAAACACTAAAAAACCCTCTGTTTACAGCCATGGAGCAGCTATGTCTAAGATGTGAATTTTTCAGGTGACCCTCTGGCAGGACTCATTAAATACGACTTGAAGAATGAGTAATAGCTTCTCACTCTCTCCTGCACAACTCGGCTGACCAAAGAATGCTCCTGAAGTGCCAGTAAATGATACATTCTCTCTGTTTTTAGACTATCCCCCTGACAGTCTGAAAGCTTCAGAAGCCTGCATATTCTCTCAAGCTGCACGTCAAAGACAGCTCAGTTCAAGAGCATGGTGAGCAAAGCTGTCTGGGAGCACACCCAAGGCTAGAAGCAAAGCTGTTTCTCAAACACAGAAATAGACTTTGGCTGCTCTTCCACATCAGCAACACAACATCCTGCTCGAGAAATCTGCTGAACCTGCCTTCAGCCTGAAAGGCCAAGACCACATAAACCTGCACCTGGATTTATCGCACTCAGGCTCTCAGGTGCTTCAACTCAAAGGTTAGTGGCAGGCTGCAAATCCTGATCCAACTATGAGAAACTCTAGTGGGTTTATTCTGTTGGACACGTTGAATAAAGACTTGACTCGGGAGTTTCCAAGAAAAATCCAGAGGGATAGGGCCATGAAGATGATCAGAGGGCTGGAGAACCTCCCCTGTGAGGACAGGCTGAGAGAGTTGGGATTGTTCAGCCTGGAGAAGGCTCTGGGGAGACATTATAGCAGTCTTCCAGTACCTAAAGGGGGCCTACAGGAGAGATGGGGAGGGGCTCTTTATCAGAGAGTGGAGTAATAAGACAAGGGGTAATGGTTTTAAATGGAAAGAAGGGACATTTAGAGTAGGTATTAGGAAGAAATTCTTTCCTGTGAGGCTGGTGAGAAACTGGAACAGGTTGCCCAGAGAAGCTGTGGCTGCCCCATCCCTGGAGGGGTTCAAGGCCAGGCTGGATGGGGCTTGGAGCAACCTGGTCCGGTGGGAGGTGTCCCTGCCCAGGGCAGGGGGTTGGAACTCGATGGTCTTTAAGGTCCCTTCCAACCCAAACCATTCTATGAATCTATAAATTCAGACTGCTGCAGGCTGAAGAGGTGGGAAGGAGGAGAATGGGAAAAGGGCACAAGATGCACTGGTGTACAAAGAGACATCTTACATTTTGTTAAATCCTCATTCATTGTTGATGCTCCCGGCCTGTACCAGCATCTCATGCTTTCACAGCAGCTGCAACCTACTTTTTCCTATCAAGTAAAAACTGATGCCTTGCTTGTGCACAGAGAAAATCAGATTCCAATACAGCATAAACCAAAAGAGTATGAAATCAAACCCTGAATGCACCTACCTCTTGCTTCAGCGTTAACCTAGACATAATCTCATTGTGGTCGATAAGGGATAGTTCATCTACCTCTTCCTCTAGCTGTGATGATTCCAAAGTATCCGGTGACTGCTGCTGCCTGTGAAAAAAGCAAATACCCACCAGTGTCATTGCCGATCCAGGCGAAGAGATGCTGGGTCCACCTGAGTTCCCAGCATACAGACCTTCCTTAAACGACAGTAAGTACACAGACGTCTGGAGGTAAATCTTTTGCAAACAAGCCCAAATGCCTGGCTCTGATTCTGTTGCTTTGTGCACTTCTTTGAAAAAGAGAAAGATGAACCTTTAGGACCTGAACACTTGTCTGCCTGCATTTCTGGCAGATGGGATTTTATTAGGCCCTGCATAAGTACACACTTCCATGGCTCCTTAATCCATCAAATTTTTAGTGCACACAAATCTAAGCCCTTCCTCAAACGTACAGAGATGGAGCACACTCTATAAGTACATCTACCACTCAGCTCAGGACCCCGTGGACAGCTGCAGGGGGAGATAACAGGCTCTCTTTTTGCAGAAAGATAGAGCAGAAAGCTCTAACCATCTTTTTGGGGTACATCCACAACTCTAGTACTCCTGCCCCCAAAGGCTGCTACCCTTGTGCCTGGACACACGCTCTTTGTGTCTGTATTCCTTAAAAATAAAAGTATGCATATTCTCCATAGCTCTCCAGGCAAGCACAGGCCAAAATCCCATGCACCAGCCGGCACTTTCAGCAGATAGTGAGCTTTGCAGAGCTCTCCTGCATTGTCTCCTTCACTGCAGGGATTAAAAGCCTCAAACCAACTGCAGGAAAATGGGGGAGGGAAGTTGACTGTCACATAGAAAACAATGCTGTTCTCTATTTTTGCTTTAGAAATGCAACTGAAGAACAATCTCAAGCAGCAGGGAAGCACTCACTCCACTCCTCCTGAAGCCCATCTGTTCCAGCCAGCACCTCTTCATTTACATAGACAAATGACAGCTAAGAGCATTAGAAGGGATGTAAAGCCTCCTATTTCAGGGCCTCAGCCAGCCTCTTACTAGCAGGGTTAGGAGGAAATTCCCCTCTGGAAGACCATTTCCCAGCACTGATACAGACTTTTTTTTTTTTTTTTTGCACATTTCCCTGGAAGCAGGAGGGAGCAGCCAGCGCTAATGACAGAGCTGCCAATTAGATGGACTTTGGGTGGCTGACACAGGCTGCATTAACCCCTGAGTTAAGTAATCACATCTTGCTGGGATCCTTCTCGCCCAAAACTGGATCACTGCTCACCAGTTGTGCGAAAAAAATGTGGGTTTAGACAACACTGAGGAGGTTTCAGGCAGAAGAGGCAAACCCAAAGATGGTTTGGGCTAAGGGGATGTTGGTGAGACTCTGGTGGGGCCGGGAAGGAGGAGCACAGGGGTCAGGCTCACCTGTCAGCACCATCTTTGCCTTCCTTCCCCGTGCTGCTGCTGTTCGAAGGGGAGTCTTTGGAGTTGCTGTCTTTGACTGAGGGAGATTCCTGTGAAGAGAAGGAAGTTTTTCATCATTACCTGGAGTCCCACACCACAGCCAGTCTTGCATTTACAGTCTGACTGCCTCTAAATGGCCCTTTACTGTAAATTCCTACGGAGCGGTTAAAGATTGATGCAAGTTAATGCCAAATGCCAGGAAAACACAGAAGTTAATTAGACAGGAAATTTGGGACCATCTCTGGAGACTAGTGTAATTAGTACTGTTTGCTTTTAACATTGCGAAATGACGCTGAAACTTACAACACAAGTCAGCTGTTGTCTTGGATTTTAACCCTTTCATGAAGTTTTTTTCCCCCCTCCTGTCCTTAAAATTGAACTACACTCGCCTTCTGCTTTAATGAGAATGGCCACAGCTCTAGGTTCTCCAGTTCCCCTCCCAGTCACATCCCCTAAAAGCAGCCTGTCTGAGGGGGTAGATGTCCAGTGCTGTTCCTGCCTCCCTTCTTTCCCACCAGGAAAGCTTACACAACCATACTACGTTTCCACTTCACAATTCACGGCTGTGGAAATGAGCAGTAATGCAAAAAAGCAGAACCATGTGAACCCGTGGCGTGGAACAGCAGGTAGAGAGCTCAAAGCAAAGATACAGCATTTTAAATCAGCTGTTTATTAAGGAGAAAAATACCCATGAATGGCAAATGGGAGTATTAACCCAACAGCGTTGGGAGTTCAGAATTATTTAACTTTGTGCAGAGTGAAACTTGGAAATTCAACCCACTGAACAGACAGGACTGAAACCACCTACACACTATCCATTCGGGCTGGAAAACGCACTGGGAAGCTTAGGTTTCTTGGTGTCTGCAGAATTTTTCCAGACTATATCTGTAAAGCCCTCTGCTTCAAAGTGGAGAACCAGCTTGCAGCTGCCCAAAAGGCTGGGCCTGCCTGGACATGTCTCCTGAAAGGAAGGGATGGGAGCGCTATCTCTTGGCGTATTTAACACCCGCGTGGATAAAGGTCTCGGAGACATCCTGTGGGAGATGTGCCTTCCAAGATGAGGGCAGGCAAAAAGATCTCCGCAGACCTCTGCCGCCGTTTCCTATGACCCAACAGGAAGGCAGGACCTCCCTGCAATGGAAAACGCCCTGTCTCCGCTAGAAAATATCTAAGATATGAGGCTTGAGTAAAGGAAGAAACAGCGTGAGATTACAATGCCAAATCAATCACTTATTTGAAACGGAGAAGGAAAAAATAATAATCATGATTTAGTGCACAAGGCTTTCTGTATTAACGTGGGGAAGCCAAAGCGGTTACAAGAATAGACACAGCCCAGGAAGGTGCTGGTCGGGTGCAGCTTTCTGGAAGGGAACCTCAGGCAAGCAGCTCCAGACAGACAGCGAAGCACAAACGGAAGAGCGTGGCAGGAAAAGTCATCCCTACCTCCTGCCAGGGATCTCTCACCGCAACCCCCAAAGCATTTCCTGCTCTCCACCCGGAGCAGGAGGACCCCCAAGCCTGCAAGCCAGGAGCTGGGCAAGCAGAGGGACCGTCAGCAAGGGAGCCAGGGCAGCAGGAGGGACACGGGAGCTCCAGGGTGTGGAGAAGAGGCCGGTGCCAAGCGTGTCAGCCCCGCTGTGAGCTCAGCATGCACCAGGCAGCCCCTTCCCGGTGCCCGGCCCTCACCAGGTTACTTACTCCTTCAGAGCGAGGGAGTTCCCCGTTGCTCTGGCCAGAGGAATACAGATTGACGTATTCACCCTCACCAGCCTCCTCACTGGCGTTTTCACTCTAAGGGAGACAGGATGAAAGGAAATACGTGATGGTGCCCCCCGCCAGCACTTGATGTTAGTGACAGCACGCCCACGGGCTGGGATGAGAAGCGCTCTTGGTGGCTGCTGTCACCTAACTGGGAGCCCTTCCTCTGGCTCAGCGGCCAACACCGGCCACCGAGGCTCTATCTTCTTGGAGATAATTATTTTCTGATTCTTGAGGATTACCCCAAAGGCTCTGAGCTACAGCAGGAGAGCAGCAGGCTTTGCAGGAGCTGCCATGGACTCCAGGTGAGACTGCGAAGGTGCAATATGCATGTGGGGATTTCAAGGTTGTGGAAGCTGAGTGTTGAGACCTCGTCACACAAGTGCCTGCCCTACCCACGCTGGAGTCCTGCTGCTAAATGCAGGACTTCTTGTCCTGCAAGCCCACCGGGCGTCAAATCTATCCTCCAAACTATGCTACAAGCACAGACTAGAGCCATCACGCCAGGCTAAACCCAACTCGAAGGCTTCTGGGCTGCAACAAGGACCCAGCACAAGGAAGATGGAAGGTCCAGAGTGTGAAAACCTGATCGTTTACCTCCGCAATCAGTGTCCCTCTTCAAAACTCTGAGGAAGAGGCAGCACCAGCACGCGCTGCGCTGGGAGCTCTAATCTCACCAACTCTAGGCTTTGCAGCAAATGAAAGAGGAACCGTCTCAAAAATCAGGTGTTTAAAAAAGTAGCCGTAAGGGAGAAACCTGCTCAGCGATCTGCAAAACTGATCTGGGACCTCAAGCTAGCAGCACCGCAGCAGCGTGGGAAGAGCATCAGTCTAACATCGCCAACACGTGCTGCTCTGCACCCACGTGTGCTGGCACCAAGCGCAGAGCTGGGGCTGCTGGTCAGTGGGAAGGGCAGGAGCCTGGAGAGAGCAAGAGGTTTAAGCAGAGGAGAGATACAGAGCTGGGTGGCACCCACCGCTCCTGGGGTCAGGAGGGAGCAGGGCAGCCAAATCCTGCCACCACAGCAACTGCAGGATGCAGACTACCGTCAGGAGCCCGTGCTCAGAAACAACCAGCCTCACAAAACACTCCTTTACCTTCCTCAGCTTTGTATTACAATGGCAGGAAGCTACAGCAAGTTCTCCTCTCCCCTTCAACAGCACTTGACGTTTTACGTTTCCTACATATGTGCTAACGTTTTCTCAAGCCTACCGAAGTTGTTCATTACTTCTATGAGATCTTTATTGAACTTTTTATATGAAATTACCTCTCTGCAATTTGCACACATATTTGGAACCCAGACTAGGTCACATTAAGCATGGATTAATATGAGAGACATTTTCTTTTAACAAATAAATAAACCCAGCCTTGTGTTAAAGGTGCGTTGTCTCTTTGGATAGTCTCACCGAAGGCGTCTGGAGAGAATCAGTGAAAGAGGTTTCAGAAGGAAGGCAGACAGGAGCATTCCCGTTAAAGCTGCTCTCCTGAGAAGAGGAGTTTGGCACATCCACAGTGCTGGGTGACTGGCTGGCTGCGGCGGGCACCGCTAGGTCAGAGCTCTGGGACGGATGGACGGGCGGGAAAGGCGGGGTGGAGCAGGAGGAGGAGGTAGAAGAGAGGAAAGGAGGTATGGAGACTTGGTTGTGAGGCACAAAGTCCTGGGAGTAGGACCTAAACACAGACTTGTACTACAGGATGCAGAGACGTACAACACAGAAAACAAGGAAGACGGGGAAAGGAAAGAGACAGACAAAAGAAAAAGTAATTAGATCAGCAGCAGCGTAGCAGTGACAGCACAAGGCATTTCTACCACAGGCCACCCCCAGCAGAGGCAGCACTACCTCATCACCCACATCCTAGAGCAGGAATTGCTACCTGGGACACATCAGGTGGCTTTTTCACAGAGACACACGCTCTTGTACAACCAGCAGCTGGGGCTGCACATCTCACAGGGGCAAACTGGGCACCAGGGAGTTCACCTGCAGGGAACCAGCCTTGGCAAGGGAGGGAGAAAGCCCGGCTACCTTAGGTCTGTTAACGACAGTGACCCTGAAAAAATCTCCAGTGGATGAAAGGATATGAAGGTATCACAGAAACCATGACTGTGAGCACGCTGGAAATATCTGGATAGAGAGAAGCACTCTGAGTGCTTATTGCTTTTCCGGGATTTTCCGCAGGATCCAAATTTAAGACGCCGTTTGCTCCAGCTCTGTAATTTAACGGCTACTGTGTCAAGTCTGGTCCAGCACACACAGCTCCCCGGGAGGAGTGGCTGGATACTATCCTTCAGTGGAACTTTGAAGACAAAGGAGATCATGCTGCTACTCCTTCCCATTTGAGAAACATAGGGAGCAGAAACACTAATTGCCCTGAGGAGCGATGTATTCCTTATCAAACCAATCCTTTAATGCAGTGCCTCGAAGAGTCAGCTGAAGAGATGAAGAGAGATCATCTGTGTAAAGCTTTATTTTGCTATCTCTCCTAATCATCAGATTACTCTTCAGATAATATTAAACAGGGTGCAGTGGGAATATATTGTGCCAAGAAAAACAAGAGCAACCCTCTGACTTTTAACATCTGGTGCTAGTGAGATTTGCCATCAGGCTAAGTCCAAAACAAAGCTGACACCCACCAAAAAAAAAAAAGAAGACAATAACACTAAACCTCCTGCAGAGAAGTTTATTTTAAAACCTGTAGAACTCAACCATGAGTGAGATCTGTCCCGTAGCCATGTGGATGGAAGGAAGAATCACATCATCCCCTCAAAAAACCATGCTGAAATGAAGCCGTGGTGATCCGCTGCGGAAGGACGGTGTGCTGCGGAGCTCTCACCAGGCACAGACACAACTTGCTCAAACCAGGCTCAAAAGTGACACCACTGGCAAAAGGAGAAGGAAGAGCGAAGGCATGAAGTGGTGGATTTGGGCTATGTTTTCTCAGGAGAGTTGAGCGGGCAATAAAACGCAAAGCTGAGTCCATCACCTGAGCGTTGGCAGCAGCACCCAGCTTGGCAGCAGGGGGTTTGTTTCTATCCAGGAAAGATCTGAGCTTAAAAATCTAAACTGAGAACAGCCTCAGGCCAAAAGCCTGGGCAAAAAAAGAGTTTCCACTACAAAGGAAAGGAAAAGTAAAGGTCAGTGGCTAGACTTTACCTTCCACCACTTTAATCCTCGAGTGGTTGCCCTCCGCTGTGTGTGGAGTCTGGCGGTGCTCCGGGTGTATTCTCAGGGCCCAAAACAAATTGTGGGCCGTAACACCGAGGAGCAGAGGGAGATGCTTTGGAAAAAGAGCTTAAAAAGACCACTGAAAAATAATTAAAATGCAAATCCCTAGTACATGCCTGTGGCTAAAAGGAGACTGGCTCTAGGACAGGCTCCTCTCTCTTCCTGCCCCTTTCTTTCCGGATGAGCAGCCCTGGCTCCAGGGACGCTGTCAGCTCCCGGTGCTGCCTCAGTAACAATGACAAGTCTAATCTCTGTATTTACTTTCTGCCTGGATAAATGCTCTACATTTATTCATTTTCACTTGCATGGTACAAAACACTAAATCCCTCGTAAGACGCCAGGCTCATGACATCATCTTGGCTCAGCAGATTTATTATGCCTGCCCCGTCTCCCTGGTATTTCATGATCTCACCGGCGCTAATATGCCAACTACCGCCCCAAATCCCAGGCCAGACCCCAGAAAAGCACGGGAGCAAAGCAAACGGAGAACCACCACTACAGCACTCAACAAACTGCTGTCCCAGGAACGAGAGCCTGTGCTTCAGTAAAGGAACTAATGTGCTCAAAGAGGACCTACGTGCCAGCTCCCCTGGAGCTGAGCTTCCTGCGCCCACAGGAGAGCGGCGGCATACGCTGCCCCTCGCTTTGTAGTTGATGGACATCTTCCACCGAGGACTCCCAGGGGTTTTTGTCTCTGACCTGCTGAACCCAGAGGAAAAGCCAGGCTTTTGGCAAAGCAGCCATGGGGCTCACGCAGGGCAGGAGTGAAAGGAAATGACTGTCCTCAATCAAGTCACTCTGGGATAGGCAGCACCCTGCGAAACTCCCGCACTGCTGGCAGGGTGAGTTCAGGGCAAACACCGGCCGGGAGGTTCGGAAGCTGAGACGTTGCCTGGTCCCACTGCTGGTAGCTCTGGGAGATGAATTACTGCTCCCAGGGCAGGAAAATGCACACTGCTTCTGCCTTGCATAGTTTCAGAGACATTAATCCCAATTCAAAGGCAATTTAGACCTAAACACAACATAATGTTCCATAAATTTAAAAAGTTTGAATGTGAATACATTATTGCTGGCAATCCCTATATATTCATCTCTCCTCAGCCTCATCAATACACCCTTAAAAACAACATCTTGGCACGAGATGTGTTTAAGGCCCAGGTACCCAGGAAAACGCATTAATCTTCATTATATGACCCACAAACAATCATTTAAGGACGCAGATGTGCTCTCAGCAGGCTGTTAACAAAGGGAACAGTGCAGAGAAGCCTTTGGTGCACTGGCATTAATTAGACGGGCTGCTCTCAACTTCCAATCTTGTTGTAAAATTGCATCTTGTAGAAAGCGAGCCAGGGAGCCCCCTCCTTCCTCCAGAGCCTGCAAGCAGCTCTGGAATTCCAGCTATGCAGCCATGCTGGGACAAGAGCCAAGAATGAAGCATACTTTTAAAGGGGGAAAAAACACCCTGCGGTGGAGATGATGTCCATATGGCACCCATTCCTGCTGCTCCACGGTCCGACCCAGCCCAGCCCAGCCCAGACAGCAGCTGCAGCAGGAATTGTGGCAGCGGCTTCCACAGGGTTTGGGTGTTGTACATCTCTTGGAAGCCCTGTCATCCTTGAAAACACATACTTTTTTTGGGAGGGGACAGTCCATTCAACAGAACTGTCACCAGCCACCCTCTAGTCCTCCCCCCCAAGCAATCACAGGCAACAGTTTATCTTGGAAACAAATCAGTGCTTGTTTTAATCTGCTTCTCAGAGGTTTCCTGCAGGGTCAGTAAAGCCTCGGTTATGACTGTACTGACACAGCCTCCTACTTCATGGCTTTGCTTTAAGTGAAGTACTTCAAAATAATCTCTCGGAAAACTAGAAAGCAGGGTGCAACCAAATCCTTTGAGAAAGGATGCTTTCCTCTTCCCAGACTTCAGCCAAGCTGTCAGGCTCCCACCACAGGACCAGACGATGGTCTCCCAGCATGAGCAATCCTTACCTATGACGGGAAATGGCCAACACAGGGAGAAGAGAGAGATCCCTCTCCCCTCACCAGTAAAGTGGATTTTCAAATAAACAAACCTATCTACCACTTGGGAAGTACTTCCACAAAGCATGCTTTGAGCTCACTGCTCCTGGGAACAGCAGGAAGCCAACGTGCCCGGATCTGAGTGTCTACCACACACTGTGACACACAGAGGTCTTCCAGAGATGGCATCTTTCAACATTTCCAGTTTGCTGCCTTTGGTTGGTTTCTTTTTGTAATGGTCAATACTTTAGAACATTTTTCCATCGTTAGCAGCAGTATTACAGGATGTCCCAAAGGTCAACGACATTATGACCATTTATTTGGATTAGATGGCAGGAGATCAGCACTTTAATAGAAAACTTATTTCAAGAGTGATGCTCCTCTACATTCACTAGGCATGGCTGACCACAAGGAACAGGGAGACTGGGTGTTTATATGCAGGGAGTCACTGGCTGTGAGTAACATCAGTCTCCATCCTAAATTCAATGTTGAGTTCAATTATATGGCTGTCGGAGCACCTGCAGCATCAGCAGACACAGCCTCTGCCTTTTTAAGCACAGCCTCCTCAGTTACCCTACAGACTTCTGCCAAATTCATCTGCCATCCTGCCAGACACTCCCAGATCAGACAGAACATCAGCCTTCCAAAACGTGAAGCAATCAGAGAAGAGGATCAATCCTTATATCTTCCCTGTTAATGCCATTAAGAGAGCAACGTGGGCAACGCGCCAGAACTGGATGCCCAAATTCTAACAGTAGAGAACTATGTTCCCAAAATACTGAGTGTTGCACAAAACTGCTACACCCTAAGAATATAACTGCATGGACAACTATTGGAAAAGACTTCCTATCTCATGACACAATGCTGGGCTTCCAGGTACTTTTGCTAATGAGGAAGGAAATGGTCCTACAATGAATGGCTGGAAACGCAAACTGCCAAGAGAACGGCTTCAAGCACTGCCACAGGAAAGCCAGCAACTCCTCCTGCTTGAAGGTTTCTCAGGAAAAGCTCTGACCTGGCTGCAGAGCTGACCTCCCCCATTTTACTCAACAGTCAGCACAGCAGATGGATGGATGGGGCCTGCTGTTCCCTTGGGAAAGGGTGTACTGACTTCCGCACGAGAAGACACACAGTCCAAGCTTCTGAAGTGGGAGGGATTCTTGTACAACTTTGTGACAAAACAAGTAAGGGGACTGCGGGGGAAGAAAACATTTTTAAGATTTACTCATCGTGCTATCATGAATCTCTCTTCCGAAACTGTAAGGGGAATTCAATCTGATTGCACCTAAAGCACCAACTGATGTTTGGCTTGTAGACAACGCCACCACATCTAGCAAGCAAATCTTTCAAAGGAGATAAAGACAAGGCTCCTAAAAACTCACACAAAAACCCATGGTGTGTGTGGCCCTTGAGGTCAGCAGGGGACTGTTTAAAGAGACCTACACGGAGATCTGTAGTGCTCCAACTGCAAGAAAAACGTATAAACCACTGGAGGAAGTGGTTTTCAGCAGGATCCAGTGATGCCAGCATGCAACAGCACTATTAATACCACCATCCAAGCTTGCTGTGGGCAGTGGAAATGAACACAAATGCAGGAGGAATGCTAAACAGGAAAGGCAAAACAATATCTAGAACTTAGCAGCTGGTTAAATAGATGGAGATCTTTCTTTTTTTCCCCTCCTGCCTCTGCTCCAAACTTATGAGCCAAACCCTACTGAGGACAGCAATGAACTCAGTCCCAGTTTGATCATGGTTTCCAGCATCGGACCACCATATGAATCAAACCAGCTCAGTCTCTGCTGAGGACCAGAGCTTGGCATGTGTTTCAGACTAGAATTGAGTTATTTGAACACGACTGAGGCGGGAGAAACATGTGAAGCACATGTCTGCATGGTGCACGTCTTGAAACACTTATCTGACCCTCTTTTTCCGGAACACACGTTAGCGCACACACAAGAAAGAAGAACAGTTGCTGTGGATTTTCTGTGCGCTTGCTCAATTTGCCCAAGAGCAGCGTGAACAAGTGAGAACAGAAGTGCTGAACTGGAGCTTTCATAAGGAAATCACTTGCGCCTTCTGCTGGGAGTCCAACAGCCAATTTAGTTTGTGGAAAATTACGGGAAATGTTTCTTAATTAAAAAGAAAACATACGAAAAAACAGCATGTTGAGAAAGGCAAGTTATTTCTCCATAGTGGAGGATGGAGCCAAATTTCTCCTAATGGCACGTTCATGCCTTGGAGAACAACTGTGGTCCTTGTTTCAGTGAGGAAAACACTGCTAGCTGTTACCAAATGCAAGCCTCTCCACAGCTTTGGGTGGGAAATCTCTGGATGGATGGAAGTGCAGTTTCTCACCGGGCTGATTTCCTCTATCAATGCAGAGTTCCCCGGCTGCTAGGAAGTAATGAGATGTGATTCCTGCTGTTTGGACACCTGCACACCCACTTCCACTCAAAGAGCACAAGGAGTTAACAAAGGGAAGGACAGTATCTCTGTCTTCACATGAAGAAGACATGGCTCCGAGGAGACCTGATAGCAGCCTTCCAGGATCTGAAGGGAGCCTACAGGAGAGCTGGGGAGGGACTCTTGGTCAGGAAGTCTAGTGACAGGACGAGGGGGAATGGTTTTAAATTGGAAGAGGGGAGATTTAGATTAGATATTAGGAAGAAGTTCTTTCCTGTGAGGGTGGTGAGGCACTGGAACAGGTTGCCCAGGGAAGCTGTTGATGCCCCATCCCTGGAAGTGTTTAAGGCCAGGCTGGATGGGGCTTGGAGCAACCTGCTCTAGGGAGAGGTGTCCCTGCCCATGGCAGGGGGGTTGGAACTTGATGATCTTTAAGGTCCCTTCCAACTCCAACCATTCTATGATTCTATGAAGAAGGGAGGGAGGTGATCAACTAGAAAAAAAAAAAAGCTACTGCCAACAATTACCGAGGATGCTTTCTTACCGTACGCCACCTTTCCTACTGTCTAGCAACAGAAAGTACTTTCAAAAGAGATGGAAATCCCTGAAATTACTCTTGACAGTACAATCCAGTTGTCTCTCCAGTGTGGGATTTAGTGGTTTAGCTGGGCAGGGGCTGGGGAATACGACGCTGCAGACTCTTACAGTCTCAGCCCACACTACAAACACGACCCTTGCTGGCACATGATCAACTAGCGAATCAGAGTCAGTAAAAAACAAGCTCAACTTGCCAAACCTATGAGGTTTGATCCAGTTGCTCAAGATCTGCCTCTATCCAGTAAAAGCTATTACCTCTGACACAATTTCCTGCAAAGAAGGGAAAAGCGCGATTAGTGGGTTGACGGAGCAGTGGTGGCTTCTGGACTGTGGCAGCATCTGTAGCGCTGATGGGACAGAAAAAAGTCAGGGATCTAGAAAAAAAACCACACATTTAAAAACCTAAAAGAGTAAAGATGCTCTGAACAACTTCACCTCTTTTTTGCTTCAAAACACTCTCTGGAAAAAGTCTTTTCAAGCCCCTGAAATCAGCAGTAAGGCACCAGTCCTTCATTTGAGCTAACGGGCTAACGTGCAACACATGGTGTAGGCTCAGCCATGTCTGAGCAGATGGGTATGAGGCCAGGTCTTCCCTCTGGGACTGACTCCTGCTGTCCAGCCCAGGCCAGTCCCCTGGGAGGAGGAAAAAGCACAGGACATTTCTGAAAACTGACTACACTTGGCCAACCCACAGCGCATCGCTCATGCTGGGTCAATGGCCAGTCATTTAATTTATCAGCTCTGGCTTCCTGGTATTGATCTAAGGAGGTTTCCTGTACGGAACAGGTAACGATTAATGCAGGAGACATATCATTCTAAGAGATTTGATAATCACCACTGATATCTGGGGACAGAGGAGGTCAGCTCCCCAGCTGGCTGGTATGTGAAAGGTGTGCTCTCCCCAGCATTACCCTCTTGCTGGGGCTGGTGAAAAACTACTGCCTATTTTTTAACAGCTTTATTGCTCATTACAGTGCTCACTGGACTGTTCTTTCTCTGCTGAGGGATGAAAAATGAAGACACGAGATTAAGAGGAACAGAACAACGTTCTCAAAGTGTTACTGGTGCAGCTCATGGCATCCCTTGCATGAAACCTCATGGTCTTCCCAGCCAAAGCTGGGGAACAGACTGGAGGAGGGGCCCTGGTCCTTCCCAGTGCTGAAAAGCAGGGTGTCACCCTGGGAACGGTCCAAACCTCGACAGCTGTTTCGCATCTCTGTCTTATTAGGGATAGGGAAAATGGGATAAACCATGGTTATGGTATTACATAGGTCAGCTAGGATGCATGTAAGGACATTGGTATTTTGTAGCTCGCAGACAAAGAGACACTGTCACAGTGAAAATCTCATTTTTGCCTCCGAAAAAATAGACCAGCCAGAGCAACTCATAAGCAACTACGAGATTATAATAATTTAAAGGCATTAATGGAAACCACCATTTTTAACCCAGCTTATTTCCTTTATGCATTTGACAGTGCACTGTCTAATTGTTCTCATTGTTCCTCATGCTCCAGACATTAATTTTCCCTTCATCAAATCCTTGCAAAAACATGTAAGGATATTTTAATGAAGTTTTAACATTTCGTAGAATAATATATTCACAATAATATCTTGCAAAGCAAGATGAGAACAGGGCAGAACAATTAAGTAGGGAGTAAGCCTTTAATCCAACCAGGATGCTTTTTGAAATGAAAATGCCCACATATTTTCAGAACATTGTAGTATTATATTTATAGCTTCTCAATTAAAACAAAAATAGGTGAGTGCTTTTACCTAGTCCTATAGTTCTAGTGTGTCCCTTGCAAGGATCACTATCAAGAGAGCTGTACAACTCAAAACCTGGGAATTACTTCAAATTTGAGAACTGCTTACCACAAATTTATGCAAGCATCAACCTTTCCACACCTCAGCCTTTTCATCTCTGCAGCAAAACTATGATCCTGCTCGCTCTCACACAACTGGAAGTCAAAGGCTTTAATTCATTGCTTGCGAAGCACCACTACTTCTTTAGGACTTGAATACTTTCTTCTTCTTTGGACCAATGGTTATCGCTAATTTTTAGAGAATGAGGAAGCATTGAAATGGGAAGATAGTGGTGGCACAGTTGGAGGACACCATTTTCAATTATTTAATATTAAACTAATTGAACACATGCATTTTCTTGAGTCTTGTCCGACAATTTCTTCTCCAGAAGAAGTCTAATTTACTAAACATCCAGGTCACTGTTAAAAAATAGCCTATTCTCAGTTGTCATCACATGGCAATCAGAGCATAACCACATAGTTTTACATGCAAACGAGCCCCATTCTGATGAGTTGCTGGATTCCCATGGTTAGATGTAATTTCATTACATTAACACTTTGTTATTACTACCATTTAATTTAAGCAGCTGACTGCAGATTTAAGCAGTGCTCTAAGATTATTCTTATTTTGATTTAAACCATTCCCAGCTCTTCCTGCCATTCTCTCTTCAGGCTGCTCACAAGTGCCGTAGGAGAGCAAACCCTGCTCATTTGTCAGCAAATCACACAAGCTTTACTGAGCTTGTTTGGGACCACGGGGATGTGAAGGGAAGCAGACAAGCAAATATGAGATGAAAGATCTGGCAGAGGCCATTTTCAAGAAAAGAAATAATTAAGGAGCTGCAGCCACTCTTCCATACGTTTGACTCAATCCGTGTATTTTGGGGAATGGTTTCTTGTTATTTCTCCAAAGGCCAGACTCACACAGCAGCCTTTAATCGACTCATCCACATCTCTGATGTTTTGCAATGGAACAAAAAGCCTTTGCAGCTCCATTGTGCAGCCTGGGGAACACACAGGTCGACAGAGTGTGCCTGGGCACACAGGGCAGCTCCCCTTCACCAGTCCCTTGCCACAAATGCCAACACTGACATGTGTATAAAAGCAATATACAACCACAACCCTTCATTTAGTAAGATTTACACAGTTTTTTCCACCTGGCTGGTGACTACATGAGTTCAGATGACCCTCCCTCCCCCCCAAGAACCTTCACCTTTACCTGTAACCCATGTAAGCATGGAATTTGCACACCAACACAAATACACACATGTGTGAAAGTGCAGGGAGCAACTCACCGAGTGCACAGGAAAGGAGCTGTGCCGGTTGAGAAAGGAGTTAGAGACTGACATAGTGAGGCCCTGAGTGGCACCGGTGTCCTCGGGGGTGAAGGGCACTTTAGTTTGCTGGACACAGTAGGAGACAGAAGAGAAAGAAGAGGCAGCATAGGAGGCCTGCTGAAGAGGGGGAAAGAAAGCAAGAGACAGAAGACACAAAGAAAGAGAGCACAGAAAAGGCTATGAATAAAGGGTAAGAAATGCTAACTGTAAAACAATGCATATAATGGCTTGCTAAACAAACAGCTATTCATGCAGTTCATCAAAGCCAGACACACCAATACGCCTTTCTTGAGCTCAAGAGGCATGACAAAAATCACAGTTCAAATCTTCTTTGTTTCACAAATCCCTTAAAAATAAACTCCCGCCTCCCCCTTCCTGTTCAGCCATGGACCACTGCTGCGGGAGAGATGAGCTGTTCCTCGCTGCCCTTTTCTCCCCATGGCACAGCGGGGCAGATGCCCAAAGCAGGATCTGGATCTTGCTCCTACCCGTTAAGCAGCTGACTTTACCTGCAGACTGGGAACTTGGTCTTTCCAGTGTGACCTATGGGCCCTCACTGGATAAGAGTGATGTCCAGCCATTTCTCTGTCCAATCCAAAATGATGTATCATTTGCACCAGAGGGAGATACTACACTGTAAATAACAAACACTACTCAGGAATTTCTCCTAATTCCACTATAATAAGGAGTGTGAGGGAAGCTAAGATATATCTACGTTTTCTCAGCTCTGTCTTCTTCTTCTGTTCTTAAACAAGATCCAAAGCTCACAGGAAAGGACTCCCTAATTATTCTTTTATTGGGAGTCCATCCAGCAAAACCTGCCTACCGCTAGAGCAGCTGATGCCTGCGTGGTTTGCTGGGTCAGAAACTCTCACAGCAGCAGGAGCAGAAGAACAAGAATCATAGAATCATAGAATGGTCAGAGTTGGAAGGGACCTTAAAGATCATCAAGTTCCAACCCCCCTGCCATGGGCAGGGACACCTCTCCCTAGAGCAGGTTGCTCCAAGCCCCATCCAACCTGGCCTTAAACACTTCCAGGGATGGGGCATCAACAACTTCCCTGGGCAACCTGTTCCAGTGCCTCACCACCCTCACAGGAAAGAACTTCTTCCTAATATCTAATCTAAGAATCTCTTGGCTTTTACAGTGATCATGGAATCAGCCATTGTCTGCTTGCACCACCTTCCCACCAGCGAGATGATGATGAGGGTGGGAGCTTGCACTCAAAGAAACCTTCACTTTGGGGGAACCTTGATGGTATCCACTTGCAAGACGACAAGACCTTCTAGTGGTAAAACCAGTGGCAACTTGGCAGCCCAGATAACGATTAAAGGGCAACAAAGATATGCTTGTGTTCAGCTGACAAATTCAGAAAAGGAGCAGAGTTTCCCTTCTGCACAGGGGCTACAGCAAATCTGTGCTTTACACACTGTCTCTCATGACACTGGTACCAACCAAGTCACCACTAGAAATCACCACTAGAGCGTAGATATCTCTAGGAGGAGGCAGGGCAAGAGACTAGAAGGTACAAGCGATGGTGCAAAGATCACATGGATGAGGGAACCACAGACTCTGGAGAACTCCCTGATGCTTCAGGTCTCATCCCACAAAGTACTAATGCATAATCCTCAGTTTAGCTTAGCCGGAAATGTTACTTGATCTTTTTAGGACTCCTACCTGCATCACGGGAATGTAGTAATGCAAATCCCAAAATTAGAGTCCTCAGTTGCTCTTCCCATTTGATTATAAAATAACACCCTAGGACAGTCAAACTTTAGCACAGACAGCATGAAGAAATATTGCAACAATCGCCCTCATGATGGTATGGTAAGACTATGGCTCTGTTCCCACATTTCCTCTTGTTTTGTTAAAGCCATGGCCAATTTAAGTTAGCTACATCAGCACAAAAGATGCTTTTTTTTTTTTTTTAAAACTTAGAGCAAACCAGATAATACATATAAACAAAACCCCTGAGGCTGGAGTTTAAAAAAAAACAAACAAAAGAAACTGAAAAGAAAGGAAGACCCTTAAAAAGGAATAGGACAAAATCCCAGCTCCACTTCCAGGATTTCATCCCTCACATGGAAAATGGCACTGGCTGGACTGTCAAACCGACCACCCAGCACCCAGACATTTGTGGATGTGCCTTTTTGTGGTGGCGGTCTTGCAGGGCCAGCAGAACACTGCAAAACAGGTAAAATCCTGACCCACAGAAGGGGAAAACAGGCACGAGTTAATGGTTACACCAAAGCTCTGTGTCTCTGACAAAGACTGAGCCACAAACCCAGTTATTACATTCAAATGGTTGTTTTAGTGGCATCCTTGACAACAGTTTCAAAACAGCACTGGATACAAGAGCACAGAGATCTCTTGAAAATTGCATTGCCCAGCGTGTCAAAATCTTCCAAGCAGTTGCCGTTACACAAGCCTGCAGTCTGGCAAGGATTCACCCATGCCATGTGGAAGACTAACGTTTCATTTTTAGGGCATTTTAGGACTTTCAGTGCTCACGGGGAACAGTCTGAACGTGGGGTTAGAAAGGAGCTCAAAGCAGATGATGCAAAAAATGCCTAAAAACACGTTAACAAGATGACAAGGAGCACGACGTGGTAACACAGACAAGACATCCTCCCACCACCTCAGCCTGTCAGGAACAGGAGCAGCAAGAGCAGAGCTGTTCCTGGGAGGCTGGTGGGTCCTGCTGGGGAGGGCGCAGCGCATCTCACTCACCAGCTGCCGCTGCTTCGGTGGGAGAGCAGGAGGAGGTGCCAGATCTTGAGAGGGGTCTAAGCTGATAAAGGAGTCGTTGAACCCATAGACTTCCATGAGGTGCTTGTTCTTCTGCTGGTAGATGTGCTCGTTCTGAGGAGTCTGGTAGAACATGGACGGCTGCGGTTCTGAGTAGTCTTCCACAAACTGCATATACGCCATCACTGCAAAAAAAAGGTCACATCACTGCTCCTGGTACACAAGCTGCAGCTGCAACAAGCAGGCATTCTCAAAATAAAGTAAGAATAAGGCCATGCTGCTCTTATTCTGGCTTTGCTGCAGGTTGGGATCAGCACAGCATCCACATGGTGCTTGCAGGTAGCTCACAGAGACAGCTGCCATCCTCCTTGCAGGAAAGGATCTCAAGATCCCATCCTCCCAGCCAGTGCATAACAAAAACAATCACAGGCCACAGATATACCTGAAAATGCTTTTGGTTAAACCAGTGAGATCTTCAAACAGCTACTGGACAAGTCTGATTTACCAATGCTTAGCCCCAAATCCCTTCCCTCACGTAATCCATGGCAATTTTGAGAACATTCCTCAATAGCTAATGCTCAAAGTCACCAAAAGAAACAGAACAACTTCAGTCTGCTTTCTAGGAGCCAGAAATCATCTTGCACAAAAATGCAACCTTGACAATAAATCTATAATAAATCCTGTGCCTATAATAAGTCTCTCTAGTCAGCAAGATTTCTAGAAAGAGGAGGCTTACAGCCGTTCTCCATTCTAGCAAGCTGATAAAACTGTTATCAGAGAACACCTACCTGCAAGGCTGGGCATATCTCTCCCTCAGCTATTGAAATGCCACTGCCAATGCTGGCACAAGAGACTCACTTTTTCAAAAGTGCCACTGACCCTGCCTTCCTACCTCCTTAGCTCAAATCCAACACCCTTTTCTACCATCTCTTTCTAAAAGCATCTTACCATCTCCAGGTCTTGAAACAAACTGATTCAAAAGCATTTCTGAGACGTGGTTCAACAGCAATATTAAATGGGATCAAATCTCTTTTAGAAGACCTTTCCATCTGTACAATCTCCTTCAAAAAATCTATGAAAGAACCCGCACAGGTCTGCCTCGGCATCTCTGACAGAAGGTTAACTATTGCTGCAATATTTAAGTATTGGAGGGGGAGAAAGACACACAGTGTCATAGAAAGTCTACTGCAAACCCCCAGAATTATCAAAGATCAGAAGTGCACTTAATAAATGTAAAATAAAGAACTCTCTTCTATCTACCTGAGAACAGGAGCAACAGATGCATTTAAGTTTCACCAAAGGGACTAACCAAGGCCTTTCTGTAAATAGGCTGTCACGCACAAGACACTCTGTGATCATTCCTCCCTTCCTCCTGATAAACAAGCAGTCGTCAGTTTTTGTAAATCTGGTCATTAGGCGGCAATTAATTCAGCTTCTGCTGGCATTTCAGTTGTGGAGCTGAAATGAATGGATGACTTCAGCTGAAAGCTATAAATACGACGACCACAGCGCAGCATTCGCACATGGTGAAGCCGGTTCCCACACTCGCTGCAAGGCAGAGCCCTCTGTTCACTTGCCAACGCGGTTCTCTGGGCCAGACCATGTCAAACAGGATGCAGCCGTGCAAACACCTTGGCAGGAAGGAGTCGCTTTGCACCTGTCTTTTGCACCTTTTTTTTTATCAGATTTCCTCTAATATTTTAAATGCTATTTAGAAATGGAGCGAACGCAGCTGCCCCTTCCCACACAACGGTGTCCCTCCTCCAAAAAATAGAATAAAGAAAAAAAAGAAAAAAAAGGGTAGCGGCAATGGGAGCGCAGGAAACCTCAGGTGATGGATTTCAATCCCAACCGGTAACAGCTGCTGTCCCCATCCTGTGACCCCACATGGTGCTGCCAGTGGACAACCTGTCCCTGTCCCGCAGTACTGCCAGCTCCGGCACCACTCTGCCAAGGCTGCTTGAAATTCCGACCTCCAATACCCCCAGCTACTCCAGCCCTGCTCCTCTTCCTCCCTCCCGCCTTCCCACCACCACTTCTCAGAGGAAAGCCACCACTCTGGCTGGTCTGGACCTCTCCTTCTTGAAGGGAGCGTCACAGAGGTTTCAAACTGCAGGCAGACGCGTGTCGGTGTGTGTTTGTGCCTGCTCAGCTGCTGCTGTCGGCACTCCTGTCAGAGCCAAGATCAAACTTGCTCATGCACATGAATTCCAGCCTAAGAGTGAAAAGAGGCACATTCTGGCAATATCCTTTTACTTGAAATTATGGTGAAGAGGTCTTGATGTAGAAAATATAGGATTGCTAAAGTACTGTTTTCAAATATCAGTGATTCGGTTGACTAAGGTACTCCTAATACCTGTGGCCTGAAAAATGCCTTGGTATCATACTACAGTTTTAGAGGATTAGATCCAAAGAAGGTTTATGAAAGATACTTCTCTAGCAGCAAAAGTGAACTAAGGATCAAGACTCCTTGGAGAAATGTAGAGGACAAGAGCTCGAGGGAAAAAAGACCGCATTTGGAGAGCTCATCAGCTGAATAGGACAAAAGCCAAGAAGTCAGGCTTGGCAGCCCTGGTATGATGCAGCAGACATTTGAATTCAGAGCAACCCTTCACATGGAGTTACCTCCTAAAGCAGTGCCTCGCTGTCCGGATCTGGAGACAACACTTAGGACCACGCTGTGAGCTCCTGGGCTCAGAGGCCCGGTGTGACACCACGACTTGGGAAGTGTCGGCGAAAAGGGGATGGCATTAGACACTTGTGTAAAATTAAATTAGTGTAACTCAGGGTAGTCAGGCTGAATGCTGCTGAGAGCCTTAACTCAATCTGCAAGGGAATAATGAAGAGCTCTTTTATCTCAGCTCTTTATGAGGCTAATGCATCCCATCGCCATGGCAGCTCCCCTGCCTTGCTTGTTACAACTAGCCCAGGGCGGGTGAGCATGTCTGCCTCTACTTTGTCATCTTCTCTGGTTTTAGGTGAAGTGAAAAACAGTTGGGATGGTGAAACACAACCCTGGCTCAGGAGCAGAGCAAAAAATTAAAATGGGCATCATCTTGTGAATAAGGGAGCAGGACCACTTCTGAGACTACTGTTTGCAAAGGGTCTTCTCTTCCCCATCTCTCCCTCCATCCCTTTCCCCATCTCTCCCTCCATCCCCTTCCCCCTCCGCTGTGATTTTTAACGAGGCAGAAAGTTAAAAAGCAGATGGGAAATTACATCACCAGCTCAGACCAGGCTGCACGCCCTGCAGCGACCCCGAGCAGAGGGAGAGATGGGGCCGCAGCCTCCTTGGTGAGCAGCTGGGGTGGAGCAACACAGTCTTAAGGCAGCCCCCCAGGAGAGGAGGGAGGTGTGAGAGAGAAACCTCTCCCATCCCAGCACCACCCCCAGCTTATGTCAGCTCTCAGCCCAGACAGAAAACACTTGGAATTTAAAAAAAATAAAAGCTCAGACCGAAGCAAGGAACACCTTCCCAGCAATCTGCTTGCAATGCCTTGGCTGTCATTTTTGAATTCTAGATTCTAGATGTCATTTCTGGATTTCTAGCACACACCAGTTCTTGCCCACATGGTAGAAGTCACAGGTATAGCTCAAGAGCTTCCAAGCCTGCTCGCCGTGTGGCCGGGGCTCTCGGCTGGGGAAGGAGCCCCTGGTCCTGGAAGTGACTGCAGGAGATGAGAGGAAAGGCAGCAAAGTGACCTCTTATCAGGAAAACACCCTCAGACCAGCGGTTGTCAGGGTCTGCAAGGAATTGCTGGAGGTTTCCCAGCAGTAAGGCAGGTCTGCAGTATAGGTAAGGCACAGCAGTATCCACTGTGGAGGACTCACTGAAGGTCCAAGCCCAGTTCCTGGTGCTGAGTCAGCAGCCTGTGCTACAATTGGTTCTAAACAAGTGCAACAGATTTGTGTGCACGAGCAAGAGCCAAAATAACAGTAATTCTTAAGCTCTTCTGCACATCAACTCACTGGAGAAGTCAAGGTCAAATATGCCAGTCTTTCCTGTCACCTCCGGGAGGAGAGCTGTTTTTCAAAGAGCTGGCATTATCCGCTGGTTAAGCCCAGACTGCCCTCAGCATGGTTCCTGCAGTTAAATACCAGCTGCTTACGGGGCACCAGGCTGCATTTTGTTCCCACTGACAGGGAGGGAAACATGAATAAGTGCCTCACCACCAGTTTCCAAGCTGGTTGGGGGGAGGATCCTGCTATTTCTGACTCTGGGCTCTTCATGGCAGAAGCTGCTCCGTGTCCATGTCTTGTGCAGCAGGAGCATGATGTTGGTGCTCAAGCAGAAGTCTGCAGTAATTTGCCCTCAGCACAGTAACATGTACTCTTACAGCACAGTAACACAACAATAACTCATGTCAGACTAAAAGGCTGATCACTCCTCTGTTTAAATTATACAGAAGTCAACTCTTGGAGGTCCCTCTGAGCACAGCTCACAGCAACACACACAGTTAACTCAAGCAGGATTTGCTGTATATTGTCAATTAAAAGATGATCAAAGTCTCTGCTGAACCATTTCCCACCAATTACCAAAAGATGACCCACAATTAAGGGACTGCAACCAAGTCCCACCTCTGAGACCTCTAGATCTTTTTAATAAATTCATGCATCTCCTCCGGATCCCAGGAGTTTGTTGGAGTTGTGGAAGCAGCACTGCCTCACTGATGTGATTACACAAGAATATCTACATACAACAGCCTGCGGGCAAAAAAATCCTGAGTGCTACCAGCCTGAGTAATGTTTTACTGCCCTTCTAATGTTGAAAATAAAAGTAAAACTAACCACCACAGATCTGTGGTGTGATACACTCTGGAGCAAATACAATCTAAAGCAAGTTTTCAGTGTCACATGAAAGCAACTAAAAAAATCTGCAGCAGTAAGGTATCAACCCAAATACAAGCTTTGTAGCAAGGATGCTTTATCAAACCATCAGAGCTGACAACACATGAGATAACAGCTTCTGCCTTTCCTAACAATGCAATCTGATCAATACTCCAAGAGCTTCTGATAGTGTTAGATTACAGATGACAATTAACTGTATTCTAACATCAAAGAAAATTCACATACAAGGCCTTGGTATCCAGGTTAAAAGTGTGCACAGGCAATAAATGAGAAGATAGCTTTTAAAATTGTTTTTAAGTAACTCCCTGACATCTCACATGATTACAAAAAACAAAGACAGGAGGCTGAAAGGGAAAAGCAAACAGCCCAGGTCTCTCTTTCAACTGTCAAATTGCCTCTTTCCCAAGATTTGTGCAGGCCTCTCCCCCTGCTTTAGCTGCCTACGTGCACCGAGGTGCATTCCCCTGCATCCATCCCAGCCTGTGTGGTGTAAAACCACCCGGACCCAGCCCTCGCTTAGTGCTGTGCCTCCACAAGGGCCTGATCCTGCAGCAAGGAGCCTCTGCACCACACCCCCTTGCAGCCTGCAAGTATTTTGAAGGGCACCACCCAGAACAAGCAACCCTGGCCATGCCCCGTGCCAGCTTTTATTTCCTTTCTGGTGTCTACAAATATCTAAGCTCCTTTACAGCTGCCTTCAGTAACTTTTAACTGCTTGCTTAGCAGAGAGGGACAAAAGTGATTTCCTGCGTACGCTGACACCGAACTACGAGACCTTCACATTCAGTTGGGTCAAACCTCATGGTCTGATTAAAATCCCAGAGGGTTACCAGTGTGGGCTGGTCACTTAAGTGGGGATAATGGAAATGCTTTCAGCCAACACACTTTTTTAAAAAAGGGACTGGCAGAGTATACTACCATAGAAATGGACAGAACACCGACCCTGCCGCACAACCCAGGGATCTCACTTCCACCTTATTCTCAGCAAAAAAGACTCTGAACTGCAGAAATGAGTCAGAAGGGCAGCTCAGCACTTTCAAACCAGCTCTTCACTTGGGCAACCAGCCATGCAGCATAACACCACTGATCCAGATGCAATGCACAACTGCAAAGCAAGCCAGCAACTGGTGCACTAACGTTGACTAGTAAGCTAACATCAGCTGGATCTCACTATATAGTCCACAGCCTTCCTGGAGGATCAGCATGGCTGCTTTTTTGGCAAGAGATTTTACACATTTTCAGCCATGAACATTAAGGAAATCAGAATAAGGCTGTGAGGTTGAGTCACAGTCAGTGCTGGTGTGCCAGGAGTCTGGCTGGGGATGGCGAGCCTTCGCGTTTAGAGGCTGCTCCTTTTAATCATGTGGGAAATTCTGAGGCATCCAAAGGAAACGAGACCCCATAGCAAAGCAGCAGTACTGGACACCAGGTTAAATAGTGTTGTCTCGCACAGCTGTTTGGGTAACTCTGTTCCCATTGCCAAATAACTGCTCTGGCAATGCTCGGTTTTGGACAGAAAAACAGCCCTTTTGCCGAGTTCTTGGAGAAAACTCAATTCCTTTCTGCAGTGGGAAAACATTCATAAAATGGGGGCAGAGGGAAGCAATGAACATTAAAAGGGAAGATAAACCCAGAAGATCTGCAAGGCAGAGCGCTTCAAAGATTTGCACTGGGGTAAAAAGAGAAATAAATGGTCTCTCTATAATAATGAAGATGCCGCATGATACCAGCTGCCCCAGGCCTGGATTGTTCCTGGCTCCAAGAATTGTTCCTGCTCGCCAAAGGCCTGTCACTTCCCTCCCATGCCTTTGCCACTGATTGATTTTGAAACTCAGCCTCACGTAAGCAAGGACATTACCTTGGGGTCACTATTAGTGGTTATCAGAAGCACAACTGCAAAGGAGAGGGAAAGGTAAAAGTAAAACTCAAACACAAAAACTTGCTTACTGTGTTTGTTTTTCTTTTCTGGCAAAGGTGGTGGCTTCTCTGGGTCACTGTTAGAATCTGGAGCAACAAAATCGGCAATGAATTCAACTGGTGCTGAAGAGTTTCCTTGCTGGAAAGGCAAAACAGCAGCAAACGGCGTGAAGGGTATTGATGGGGCAGACACTGCATTCTGCATGTCATCCTCCGAGATGTTATCATACTGGGAAGGGTGCCTCTCGTAGGACACCCTGCAGCCCGAGTTATCTGAAGTCTGAGAGGCTGCGCTCCTCCTCTTCTTTTCTGGTAAAGCTGGAGGAGTCTCTGTCGCCTGTGCAGCTCCTGAGAGGCTGCAGAATTCCAGTGGAGGGGAGCTGCCCTGCGGGAGCTGGAAAGCATGTCCATGGAAAGGGGAGCCAGACTCACCCAAGGACTCTGGCAATGGGCTGAGGATACCTGGCACCTGCTGAGGGATCTGGTCAGCGTTTGAGAGGTCCTGCTGCAGGAATTCATAGTCTGGATCATAGTGATCTGATTGATCTGGTTTAAACAGGGGACAGGAGAATGATGCATTAGTTTATTTCTTTTACTGTTTAGCCCTTCTCAGTTCTGCCCCTCCCATTCCATAACTAATTAATCAGTTCATTTAATCAGAATGGTAGTTCCTTGCAGCAGGGCACTTTTGCTACACCTGCTGTAACGTCCAACCTTAATAAAACTCTTCTCATTATTTCTTTACACTAGCAAACAAATAACAAAAATTCAATAGGTAGATCATTGCAGATATTTATGTTTCATATTTATATTTTATTTTCTTTCCTAGCATGTAGCTTTATCCTACCAGAGCTGTCATTTCTGCAGACAAGGCCGAAATCAACAAAACATTCCACTTGAGAGCTGAACTGAATTTGAACACAATCATCTATAGCTGGGGAAACACATTCCCCTGGGCTTTTTCCTATCCGACAGAAAAGAATTCTGCACAGAACCGCCTGCAGCAACTACACGATGACAGTTGCAAGCACAATCCATTTACTTCTGCATCACAGCAATGACAGCTCCCAAACAAGAGTGAAGGGGGGTTCTCTGGCAGCTCTGGACAACCCTCCCACTTACCTAACGTTTCACAGCTTGTGTTGCGTGAGCACTGGCCACTGTCGCGGTCCAGAGAAGAGAGCTGCTCATCAGACTTGCTGAGTTTGCCAATGCTACTGCACGGCGAGAGGCGAGGAGATTCCCCCCCGTAGGAATGGCTTCCCCCCGACAACCTTCTCTGGGCATAGCAGTCAACATCAAAATCCTTCAGCAAAAGAAAAAAACAGTAATAAATCAAATCGCTGTCATTCTTGGCAACACGCTAGCAAGCACGATGCAGGTTGAGGAGCAAACACCTCACATGAAGAAAACCAGGAGGGGAGGGGATCAGTGCTTCTCATACTCTCTAGTTAAGACAAGCTTGTCAGGGCCTCAGAAAGCCTCTGATTTGGTAAAGGGCCCACACCAGGGAGCTCCTTGTGTTCTTGCTTCCAGGCAGGGCATGCTGTGACCCACAGTGGACTTTGCAGAAGCTGATATGACCAACCTCCTCACTATTCCAGGTCTGATGACTGCTCGTCAAGACACTGACACAAGGATGCAAGACCTCTCATCATCATTGGAGCTTTACCAAATATTTGGTTAGCTTAGGTGCATGCAAAGGGGAAATAAACTACAGTGAGATACAACTTCCTCTGCCTGTTACTACATTCCTATTTTGGAAATCACCTCAAGCTTATCAACCTGCAAGTGAACCCCCTTCAAGTATTCCCACTCCTGCAAAACAGCCCAAGTGTGATTGTACTTGTAACTGAAGAACTGCCACGGCTTTTTCTGGGTCAGCCAACCTACAGCAGAGGCTCCCTAAGCCAGAGCTGAGGCTTTGGGGACGAGGACAAGATTTGATTTTGATGCAGTTTAATACGATTCAGGTCCTTCCTCACTGCTGAGTTAGTAAGTTCCTGAATGTGTAAAGCAAACCCAGGCATTTAGTATCTCATAAACACCAAACTAGCACAAGTGAGGGAATATGTATCTGTTTTTCTACCAGACCATTTACAAGTTTCCCCAAAGCACCAGCAGTGGTCAGAGCAGTTGCTCAAACTACTGCTTGGATTAAAAGATGTTTTAAATTTTCTTCAGACTTCTGAGATGCTGCTGAGCTCAGCCAGCCGCTCTGCACCCTAGTCTATTCAACCACTCACATCCTCACACTCTGCCACAGCTGAAGGCAATGAAGTTTGTAGCAATTTGTTAATGAAATCCAACAACACTGTAAAAAAATAAATATATTAAGCTGCTCGTGTTCTTTGTTATGCTGCCACTCAAACCCAGGCTCCAGAGCTCTCCCGTACTGGCCTGTTCAGGACAAGCAGAGGCACACAGGGAACTGCGCGGCTGCAGGTCCTGGCATCTCTTGGAGCTACACCATTACCTGTCTGTTGATTCCAACTGGTAAACTGGACCCGCTGGTGGCTCGACTCATGGGGGCCACAACTGCCACCCTGGTTGGGGAAGGTGCCGACTGCCGTTTTTTGGGGGGCAATGCTGGTGGAGGGCTGCAAGACACAACAGGCATCAACGTTCCCATTACTCTTCCAGCAAAAAGACTTTTAGAGCTTTCACGAGCTTGCTTTCCAGAAAGCATTTGACTTGCCAGGCTCAAAGCTTGCAGGTCCAAAGCTGGCCAGGAGCTATTCAGCAAAGAGTATCCAGTAACAAATACCAATTTAAGAATACTCTCACAGGTAAGGACCTGTTCAGCGAGTTATTTTTTAAGGTTGGAAAAAAAATTGGTATTTCTCAAACAAAAACAACTGCTGTTTTAAAAATTATTTTTAATGGAGCTAATTAGCACAGTAATTATTTCTCAATAAAAGTGGGAAAATTCAAATTAAATGTTTCAGTTGACCCAAATATTGTTTCCATTCACAGAAGTCCCTCCTCCTGAAGCCTTCCAGGTTTGAAAATTAAGCAAAATTTCAAAACTGTACAGGATAGGAAAATTCTTTTTCTACCCTTACATTCTCTTGGTGAACCTCAGGGACCGAGCTGGTCAGTGCTGCTCTCACCATGTGCATGGTGAGGGCCCGTGTTTTGGCACTCATTTCTTTCAGATACACATATTAGCAGTAGCCTGTGACACTTTAACCACTGTACTTTTAGGTTTTGCATCTTGACACATAATTCTGGTAATCATCAAGCCTGCGAGGTTCCCAAGAGCCCACATATTCTGTTCCTGGAACATACCAAGAAATTTTTATGTAGCCCTTGAGAATTCATGAAATACATAAAAATGTGATTCTTTTTGCCAGTCACAGCCCTTGATGCCACATTTTCAAATTAGCACATGACACGTATTTTTCACACCATTCATTAGCACCAGCACAAAAGAAGAAAAACATCATACACACAGACCAAAACCCTGTAAATTGGGGGTTTTCTCCTCCTTCTCAAAATAGAACATAGAAACTTTCATGTGGTTACTCGTAGAACAGGGTTAAGAACAACCAAGTGAAAGATTTTTTTCACGCACTATTGGTTCCTTTCACTCTTAAGCTGATAAGAAACAGAGAACAACCTGGACATGCAGGACAGAACATTTCCCTTTTAAATAAGGTTCTCCTGTATGGATCTCAGGGCATGGCACTATCCTCACATCAAAAGAAAGAAAGGAAAACATAGATAATGAAGAGTATTGCCCAAAACAGGACAGAGAGAGCACGAAGTCATAAGCAGAGTCCGGGAACAGGAAAGAATTGCTCTGGAGGACTGGAAATTGAGGCATCACTAACCCTCCTCATGACCTCTCGTGCACATTTTGCCAAGACTGTTTAAAAAACAAGTTGGTAAGAACCACTGGCATTTTATTTGGCCAGTATTACCTGTTTTCTGCCACACGAATGCTAGGGAGAGGGGGTTTAGGAGGTGCGACTTCTTCATCCATAGAGTCAGTCAGTAGCTCGTTGGACTGAGTCATATTAGTTGTTTTGTTGAGGATCTCCATTTCTCGGTCTGTAAGGGGAAGTTCTGATGGGCTGCAATAAGCAGAACACAGATTGCAGATCACAAATCACAACTGGAATGCAGCAGGTTGACAGATTAATTCGTATTTTAAATCATAAGCAACATGTGAGTCACCTACAGCAGAAGGCAGAATTTGCAGCTGCAGGTGGATTTCCATGTACATGCAGAAAACAACACGCATGTGTCGTGGCCAAGTGATGTTTCACTGCCGGATTTTGGTATCTTCCCTATCAAGCATACAGTTCTCTTTAAGTGATCCCATTGTAGTGGATGAGGCTACATAAAAACCTGACACCACCCCCTGTGAAGAATAACCAAATGCTTTAATTCAACTCTCAGTAGCCAGAAATTACCCCTTAGTCCTGCAGACAGAAGAAAACCTTGTCAGTGACCCACCTGTCAGATTTACATGCTGGTAAACTGGGTTTAACTGGACTTGTGGGAGAGGGATGCTCCTGCTTTTCAATCGTGAGCCTGACCAGCTCCTGATGGATGGAGAAGAAAAAGAGAATAATCACTATTTGCTGAATGCTGCGCTCAGACATTGTAGGAGAGAAAGGGATGATACTGCAGGGAACTCTTGGTTACCCAGGTTATGGATTAACGATGGCAGGGACACAGCGAGACCTGAGCTCAGTGTAAATTTGGTGCAGAGCTGTACAAATGATGCAGAACTGCTTTTAAGGAGCAGCCTGCACCCAGCACTACTTAAGCCATATTTGACTAAAGTTTATAAACCCTGGGGATTCTGCACAAACCCACATATGTGTCCTTTTTGCTGTGCTTCCCCTTTCTTCTATCATCACAAATGTGTTCCAGTCCCCACATCACCCTAGACACTGGTAAATTGACTTTACATACATCAACATGTCTTAGACAGCGGAGTATTTCACCTAGTCAGCAAAAAAAACCAAAACAAAACACCCAACCTAAAAAAAAATTGCTTTATATTTTATAAACAAGTAGGTGGCTGTTTCAAAAAGCAAGTCTTCTGTAAGATGCCCAACAACAAATTAAATAGTGAACACCTTTATTAAAAGGCCTGTTTCCCCTGAAGCCATCTTTTAACATATTAGCAATGCAAGCCTTAATGATTCAAGGAACTACTTGTATATCTGTTATAGGCAGATAAGGCTCTGGATAAAGAGATAAGGGCACGATAATCCTGAACTACAAGCCTGCCAGCAGTCAAAACAACAATCATTCACGCCAGAAAGATGGAGAGAACATTTTATGGATGTTTGAGGCTGATAAATAGATCTACTGCTCGCAGATACAAACACATGCCCTCTTACAGGCTGGAAAACTGACACGGCTTCCTGACAGCATTGGTTTCCCAGCACATTATGCAAAGGAAACTATAAGGGATCAATTTTAATTTTATTTTTTTTTAAAGCAGCCTGAAGTACAACGTCATCACTCCAGTAGCATCTTCATGTTCATGTCTGATGAGCTTAGAAACAACCGTCACTGCTCTCTCAATGCAGTAACTGCAGCTGGGATGCTGTTGTCATCATCCTTCCAAGGACGAGAAATATTCCAGTTCTTGTATTTTTATATAAGGCTCTATTTAAAGCTGAACTTCCATGGGTCATCACACACACACACACCAAGAGGAATAAAGTACTGAACGGGATGTGCAAAGGATGGCAAATGCCCACCACAGCTGATACTGGTTTCCATGTTCTACTTACATTCTTGGTGTGCTCAAATGTAATTTATGCCACGTCAACCAAAGCCACGACAAAACACTCAGCTTTCCAGAAACTGTCCTGGAAAATCCCACATGTGAGGAAGGAAGAGAGAGCACAAACAGCACACATACAGATGTCCACATGGGCTAATGCTATGAAGATGTTCCTGTCTGGGACAGACAGGCAAGAGCCCTGGTGAGGAACAGCTTGTTCTGAGAAGCACCCTGATGAGAAAAAGCACAGCACCAAGCTCACCACAGCCAACCAGTCCAGCCTCCTCCCACCTCCAAGGAGGGCCACATCCCCCAAATAATACAAAGAACAACAGACCAACATGGCTTTTGACAGTCTATCAGCCCCACTGTAGTAATGGACATTACACAGTACACAGAAAAGTAAAATAATTAAGGGCCTTCAATGACAGAACCACCAGTGGTGACACAGGCACTGAACTGACTTCAGCCTTCCCTGCTGAGTGTCCCCACTTACTCAACAGAAATGATTTTAAAAAAATGTACTTTCCTCTGTTTCATCCTCTCTTTCGGGATGAACAGTCTTTAATTGAAAACATGCTATTCCTTTTAGACCTTAGAAATTCCCCTATAAAGTTTACAGAACATCACTAGGAAAAACAAACGTAGGACGTGGGAGCCCAGAAACTCCAAACACAGTTTTTCTAGAAAAATCAGACTATTTGGAAATCACACAGTGACACTACTTGACTCCTCTGGCTGCAGCTGGCACCACACTTGAGTCACCAGCAGGAGTGAGTGATAACACTACAGATGGCCACCTCCCTGTCCTCTGGACAAGCTTCCACAGCTGAAGACTTCTGGAGACTCTCGTGCAGTTTAACAGACTCAACGCTGGACCCCGCAGAGCTATCAGGTACTCACCAGCAGCAATAGCGACTCTACACAACATGTAAGAGCACAATAAGGGAAATAAAATGTATGGGCTCTCAAACCAAAAGCCAAAATACGCCTTAAACATCCCCCTGAAGGGCTATAGAAGGGAAAACGTGACATCTCTTTTTCCTCACCTCTCTTCACCTTATTTCTCCCCTTAAACCCAGCCAAGGCCAGCACCACAGACTGGTGGTGGCAGCTGTGGCACAGCACAGCCTCCTGACCCTTGGGGCTGGAGTGCTCAGCTTTCTTATTCTGCCAGTTCTAATGGCCACATGCTTGTCCACCATACGAGAGCATAGCTTACAACACAGGAGAAACACAATCAAATTCAGCCCAAAAGTCTTTTTAAATTGTGGCTGTGAAAAAAAAACCCAAACCATCTCCCACCACAGACACCAAGACAACATATGATTGCCAATATGTGAGAGGATCACTTTTTCCTCTAAACTTTGACAAATATCACCAGATTCCTTAGACTCTGACTTTTTCTCTTCTCTGCTAACCCTAAAATGAGAACTGCTGTTTGAAAATCAAGCCAAGATCAGTGTACACACAGAGGTAATCAGCACACAACCCAGCCAGATGCACATTATGCTATTCCTTATCAGCAAGTGAAGAGATTCCTGCAGCAGTAATTAGAGATAATTAAAGCCTCTCCACAAACTTATGCTACTTCAGCAAGCTGGAAATTCCAAAGTGAGATGGATTTTTAAGAAGTTATGCAATCAAAACAAGGATCATTATTTTTATCTTTTTATATATGCCCAGCAAGGCACTAAAACCTGAGATCAAACCGGCAAGGAACGCGAGCGAACAAGAGACTCCTTCATGCTCAATTCTGAAAATAAAGGGGGAAGTAAGCACTGAAATGTGGAAGTGGACCTGCTGTGATCTGCCAGAAAAACAAAAAAGCCTCTCCACAGCAGAGAAGCGTCCAACTTCTCAGTTCTGCTTCCAGATCTTGGCCCTTCTAAAATAAACCTCGTTCCTCACCGTGCAGGAGAAGGGTGCGTGCTGCTCCCAAATGCTGACCTGTCGATGGGCAGACACATTTGCATCTACCCAGACAGCCACACATCTGCTCTAACCACGCTCCAAGCTGACCAAACCAGACTTTTGGAAGGTCAAAATAACTTTAAGTCAAACGAGGTAGAGACGGATATAGCCATGCCACTCAGTGTGGCCCAACAGCTCCAGCTCAGCACCACACAGACGTGCCTGCATGGCTCCTGGCCTTAGCTGGCTCCAAACTGGATGGCAACTGGTACCTGGGGTTTAAATATCACTTAAAGGGAAAGGACAGTGGGGGTCCAAGTCTCACACACCAAGAGCACACAACTCTGTACCCTGGATCTGGTGATAACACGGCTCCCCAGGGCACTGTGCAGGTTCATTAAGTGACAACAGAGTGAACTCTCTCGTTCTTTGCTGGGGTGTCACGGCTCAGAGACCACAGGGCAGATTTCCACATACTGCAAATTGCTGCTGAATTCCACCACTGACAACAGCTGAGATTTTACGCTAAACTATTTTTCTCCATCCTGCTGTGCAAAGACCAGCTTTACTTTTCAAATCTGGAGCTTAAAGTAAAGGGCATAATGTGCAAAATAATCCCGGCAAATCTGTCTTCTTTAAGTGATAGGGATGTTTCGTTTCAAAGATGTTTGCTTAAAAGGCTCAACAAGTAATAGCAGATTGTAGTATATGATGTTTGAGCAACGTTAAAGAGATATTAAGAGCATGCAAACACCACATCAAGACTCTTGAAAATGTGATAGTCAAACTTTCGGAAATCCACTTCGTTCATTTTTGTATTCAGCTTCAGCTAAGCAAAACTAAGCTGAGTTTGAGTGGAAGATGTCTTCTCCTGATACACTAATCCAGGTGAAGCACCTGCTGCAGTTCTTAAAACTCTACCCCAACTTTCCCACCTTACCTGATCTAAATGTTCACCTTTAGATTCAGCCCTGCTGTTGAAAGAAGCTTAACTTTACTGTTTGCAAAATAAGGTTCCCAGGACTTACGATGGTCTCTGTGCTGATGCTCTGAGCCCAGTCAACGGAAACTTCTCCCTGCAGCACTAGGACAGGTGGATGACCAGCCTCCATGGCCATCAGCCCAGAGACAAGCCTGGGCAACAGAAATAATGGGTCCCAAAAGCTTACCGGGAGGTAGGAAGAAAGGCAACAGCTTTCCCCGGGTGGGGCAGGGAAGGAATGCTGTAAGCAGGTCCCACAAGGCATACAAAGGTTTCTGTTAAACGTTCCCATTAGTTTTGTAAAATTAATCTCCAGAAAACTGAGCTTAGCTCATTACCTGTTCCACACCCTAATCTGACTGCTAAACTGGTGATGTATGACCGATGAATTCCTTGAAATTTATATTAAAAGACAGAGGTGGAGTCTTTGATTCTCCGTGAGCACTGATAGGATGCGTTTCCATGATATTTTGCCTAGACAGAAAACATGCAAACTCTGCCTCGTAATCTGCACGGGAGACTGGGAATGACTTGCTGAAAATTTAATACAATGCTCAGTAAAGATTTATTGTTTCTTTCGATTCATCCAAATGCCAGGGTGAGCACTTCAGAAGCACACACCAACAGCCAAACCATTTGTGCTAGTCTTTAACCAGCACACCAAGCGAGATCACACCACTGACAGAGCAGTCGATTTAAAAGGTAGTTTACTGAAGGCAAGAATAGGATCTTTATATTTTACTTGTACTTAAAAACCTCTATTAGATCACTTCTAAGATACATTACTATATACTTTATATAATTTACAGTATATATCTCAGATACCTTGACTCCATCCAGAACAGCTTTTATGACATCCTTGACTGTTGTCACCATTTCCTTGTCTTCTGAATTCACACCTTCCAGCATCACTTGATCAGACCAGCGGATCAGATTGGCCAGACTCTGGTACACACGGCTATAGCAGGACGAGATGGCAGAACTGGACAGCAGGGGAGGAAATAGTTGAGAACAAAGAAAATGGAATTATGGACATACTATAAAATGTTATGAGAGTGCTTGATTTAAAATTGATTTCACACAGTTAAAAATGTGGTTGTTCTCCTTTTCTCTCTGACTTTCCAAATCTGTGTCTAGCAGGTGACACAGCCCAGGGTTCTCCTCTGCTGCAGCTGCTCCCCTGTTCTCCAGCACCAAGTGTCCAAATGTCAACAGTCCGTTCCCAGCTGAGAATGAATGATCTGTGCTGCAGGTTGACACAGCCATGTTAAAAAGAATGCACTTTTTTAATTTACAGCTCCATCCTATGCCTTAACTTCAAAGGAAAATATTTAACTCCTGTATTTAAGTCTAATTTATATTATTTCAGAATTATCTATGCTTTCCTTCTTATTAACTTTCCCTAAAAATGTCTTAGATAATCGAGAGCTGACTGTACTCATTCCTTTACAAATCATTTCCTCACTGTTTATAATGCCTGAAAACACGTAATTAAAACCTGCTTCTTTACAGAAATTGAACTGAATGAATTTCAGGTTTGGAAGAGGAAGGGTGTTGCTTTGTTTTGTTTTTAATGAGAAACAGAATTGAAGCTATTGTTCTGAAGGGGGAAAAAAAAAATTGGAAGGATGACAACTCTAAATAAAAGTTAACTGTAACAACAGCGCTCACAGGCATTTTCCTGGCCATTCTGAGAACACTTACTTCATTACTAAGCAAGGTGTGTTAAAACATTGCTGATGGCAATGCTTCAACAATTCTTGGTAAAATTAAATCAATTTCAAACTACACCAAAACCATAAACAGATAAGAGAAGGTGTAATCTTGCAATCGTTACTGTTACAAGTGTTCCAAATCTTCCCTTTTCTCTCCGGTATCCCTTTTACACTGGCTTAACTCCAGTGATTTCATTATCTGTCAGAAGAGAATCAAGCCCACAAGCTTCAATGAGATTCTTTAGGTGAATGAGGTTTGCAGGACTGGGGAAAGAACTATTGTCCAGTTACAACCAGGGGATAAAAACAACAGCAAATACTTTTTTTGTAGGGTTGTGGTTGTTGTTGTTTTTTTTAAAGTATGTCACTTGCCATTTGCTCTAATTTCAAATGAAATTGGCTTGGTAGGAGACATTTCCTAAATTGGGCCCTCCCCCTTCACTTTGTAAGGCTTTGATTTCTTTGCCATTAATCTTCAGTCTGCTTCCTTCTAAGGAGATGGTAATTGAAAGCCCATTTTGTGCTAGATTTAATTACTTTTTTCCTTGATGCAAATGCTTCCCCTAAAGCAAAAAGAAGTCCAACAATAATTGTAGGGCTTTCTTCCACACTGACACAAGTCTTGCTCACTTTTCTTCGAGGGAGATTTGTTATCAAAATCACCCCTTTGTGCCCTGCCACTACTCAAAAGAAATAAAGTGCAAAGTTAGGCATAAAAGGACAGGGTGGATTTTTGTTTTTCTTTTCTGAGATCCCCTTCTTTTCTGCAAAGCTAAACAAGGCAGAACATACATATGGGATCTGTGCTTTAATACATACCATTTCCAGAGAGAGAGAGAGAGATTTATCACCATGTAGGAGACTCCACTGACTACTGACTATGAGAATTCCACTTAAATGAGTAAATATGGATACCCAGCTCTCAAGGCTGCAGTAGCTCACTACTAAGAGAGAGGGTATAAGAAATTTGAAGAATAGAACTGCCCAAAAAAGTGCTGCTGCTGAAGACCATTTAGTTGATACTTATTTCCAAATATATTCTTGGAAGGAAAGATCACCCAGTGAAGACCCAGTGGATACATAAATCAAAGCAAGTGACTAGAAAGATAACATATTTTATCCTAAAAATATTTGCTGACATTTTACATATTCTCCTGGCGTATGGGGAAAGTTCATTCTTTTTTTCATTAAGCAAAAGCAAGAGCTTGTCAGGAATTTAATGGCTGTGGGAAACCTGAGAGCAACTGAAGAAACTTCTGTGTCTGTACCCAGAAGCCTGATACATGTTCCCATTCTAACAGTTCTTGCTCTTTGTAGTTCTACAGATCTGACCTCGCTTGGATCTCTCCTGTCCCAGGCACAGCTCTGATATTCACCCACTGCCTCCCTCATTTTGTAGTCAGATACAACCCTGACCTATGCATTATGGTCAAACACAGCTAAGCATCTGTGTTTGCAAAGATATTTGGCACCCTCCTGCTGTCTTGACCACACTATAAACCTTTCTTGCAGCAGAATTGAAATAAGCATCTCGAAACAAAAATTTTAGAGATACTCCATAAGAAAACAAACGGGAACAAGCAGAAAAACTGGAAGGACTTCAGGAATCAAACACTGCACTTCTCTGGCTAGATTTGTGCTTTTCTGTCTGTGCTAATTTTGCTCTCTCCTTATTATTCAACGATGTTTGCTTGTTTTATGTAAATCAATTGCTCCAGCGTCTGTGGGATGAAGAGCAGCTATATCTCTATGGCTTAACAATTCCACAAATTGTTGTAATCCATGCTGAGCTTTGCTTTGGCAAATTTCTACTTCTTTTCTGGTTTCAAACCCACTGTCTAACTGGTTAAAACATAACACACATAAAACATAGAATAAATAATCTGTTGAGAGTGCACAGGAATGAACTCGGACTGGTTAATCTTCTGAAGTACAGCTGTTTACTTCTGGCTTGTATCTGATCCAGCAAAATCCAAAAAGACAGTTAAGAGTGTAGGCTCAGACTCCTCTAATATCAGGGTGGATAAACTGAGCACAGAAAGAGATTACTCTGAAAACAAACACTTTTCTCAGGTAAAAGCTATTGGATTTGTTAGCTTTCAGGATACCATCATGGACTGCAGAAACAGTAGAGCATTTCCTGATAGTACATGATGAATTTCCAAGTTTATGCCAAGAATCAGCCCTTCCTCCTCTCTGAAACCATTCCGATTTGCTTTATCTTTCTACAGCATGGCCTTCTTCACAGCAGGGAATCTGCTTTTAAATTATGTTTGAAAACTACCACATAATTAGTAAAAATAGCAGTCACTTCATTAGCCACTGCAGCATTTCCTGTCTCCTGCTCAACATAGATTCTTCAGACACATGGAGGAGAAAAGTTGGGAGCCTGCTGGTCTGCCACCAGCCCAAAACCCAAGGAGCGTTTCTCCTCCTTCCTTTCAAGAAGGAAACTTACCTTTGCTGGATGCGTGGCTCGGTTTGCACCAGGGGCAGGATGGCTTCCAGCACTTTACTTGCCGAGCCTGGCAGCATCTCTAATACTTTCTTATCAACTGCCATTTTGTCCACAATAGTCTTAAAGTAGCGCAATGCACTGACGACCTCCTTCTCCTTTTCCTCTAGCCATGATACATTCTAAAGAGGAGGAAAAAAAAAAGGCGGGGAGAGAGATGTTAAAACCTCAGGATTTTTAAGGGCAAGGTTACTTTATCTTACCAGAAGAATGGTGACACTGAATGAGGTACATTTCAAGAGGACTGGAGAAAACCCCTTCTACCACAACCACTTTTAAACTGAATCACTACTTTTTCAAAAGAACAGTCAAAAAGTACAGTGCAAAACTGCACCCACTCTAACTTTCTGAATTCTGTGCATTCCAAACTGAAAGCTAATCTTGATCAGTTTTAGGCCAAGATGAGTGCTGCTAATTATGTGAAGGGCACTGCTTTGAAATCCCCATGCCAAACTGGGAGGGTGAAATTAAAAAACACACTAAGTGCAGTTAGTAATGATAACACAGGAAAGGAAGCAACAACTACTGGTTTTAATAGAGCTGCCCCTCCGATGTGATCAAAATCCTTAAGCACATCTCACTATCAAAAGGTCCAATCAGTAAATGCAGTAGATGAGCCAAAGGGAAAGAGAAAAACAAAAGTGGGGGGAGGGGGAACCCCACAACTGGAAAAACTTCCAAATTCCAGAACAATCCAAACAGATGCCTCCATTTTCTTACCCACCCCTGAGAGTTTTGATGATATAAGTGATACTCAACCTTAATAAGGGATTGGAGCATCTCCCTGATGAGGAAAGGCTGAGAGAGCTGGGACTCTTTAGCCTGGAGAAGGCTGAGGGGAGACCTTCATGCTCACACGTATCTGAAGGGAGGGTTGAAGGGCGATGGAGCTGGACTCTTTTCAGTGGTTCCCAGTGACAGGACAAGGGGCAATGGGCACAAGCTGCAAGTTTCACTCAAATATGAGGGAAAATATCTTTACAGTGAAGGTGCCAGAGCCCTGGCAGAGGCTGCGGAATCCCCTTCTCTGGAGACCTTCAAGCCCTGCCTGGATGCTGTCCTAACTGACGTGCTCTGGGCAATCCTGCTTTAGCAGGGGAGTTGGACTGGATGATCTCTAGAGGTCCCTTCCAACTCTGACAATTCCGTGATTATTCTGAGTAATTGTGCTGACTCCAATATGCCTACTTGCACGAAAGTGGGCTACAGTCTTGCCTCTCCATTCACAAATATCAAACTCTTTTCAATCAGTCTCCAACTTGAGTCATTTTGTGATACTGCTGGAATGGGGGAACTCACAGCCTTTCCATGGGGACAGGCTGGGAAAGTGAAGTTTTGGCATCAGTGAATGAATGCTGAAGGGAACAATTCTTTGGAATAACGCTGAGTTGTGGTCACCAACTTCTGTGCCACCGCTGACACTAGATGAGGAAATTCAGAAGTGCTACATGATATCTTAATGGCATTCTGGACAGGCATATTCTTTAAGAGTTTACCAGAGTACGCCTGCAAGACTTTCAATGCCACAAGTAGTTCCTAAGTGAGATTTAAATTAACTACTGAACACTGCTAGGAAAGGAGCGGAGAGCTTAGCAGAGTCAGGTTTCATCCATTATCTCCTCAGTAAATTCAGCTTCAAGAATTAATGACCTATGGGCATTGTGTGCTCCCCATACTCTTGTCAGCCGTTAAACTGCTGCTCCTCTGCAAAATCAGGCCAGCAGCCCAAAAGGTTTTAGGAAGAACAATTTATAGGCAGCACCGGTTAGTAATTTGGGACCAGTTGCATAAAAGGATTAGAGTCCCAAGTTCCATCTAGCTCCAACTTCAGAAGCCTAAGTCCCCATCCAAGATCTACAAACCACCCTGTCATTTTCTATCTTGTCTGGGAAGGGCCCAAACTCTGCTGCTGCTTCCACTTTTGACGATATTGCTTGCCAGGCACCTCAAGGTCTGATCTGCACCTCGCAGCCACCCCAAACTCTCCTGTCAAGGAGCATCCTGACAACTCACTGATGTCAAAAATGACATGTCCCATTTTTCAGGCTCTCACCATCACTCAGGTTATTCCATGATATGGAGAAGCTCAGTCCATTCCGTGAGTTTTACACTTCATATGAAATGACCACCCATTTCAGGGAGAGCCCATACATTCCTCAAGTAAGTATGACTGTGGCCCAGTGGTCAGAGCTCTCAAACAGAAGTGAAAAAAACGTGGATTGCAGTTCCTGCTCTGATGGCTGTTTATGTATTTCATTCAGCAAGTGTTTCCTGGAGAAAGGCTGGTGACTTAATAGCTTAAACACTCTCCTGGCTCACAGGAGCGATGGATTTGACTCAGTTTGGGTGAGAATGACAAGCGGAAACACAAATCCTTCCATTGAGCACATTAAGGCATCTAAATCCAGCTACTGGACATTATTTGGGACACAGCCCTTTTTTGACAAGTTCCCTGCCAGCTCCTTGGGCCACATTCCTTAAGAGCACTTTTTATGAGGTCCAAAGGTATCATCTGAATGAGTGTGTATACACACCCACACAAACACACCCAAGGAGAACCTGTGCATCCCACAGAGGATTCCAGGTTCTGCTACAGAGCTCAGATATATCAATGGCAGTTGTTGCTACGAGGCTGAAGTTTCTCATGTTCCATGCTTTTACTCACTGAAGCCTGAGAACAGCAGCAACAAATCTAGAGCAAGGAGTAATAACCTGGTGGGATGGAGGGATGGATGGATGTTTGTATGTTCCAGCGTCTGCATCTCACAAGACTAATGATATTAAGTTTTTCTACCAAAATATTTTAGTGTGTCCTGAAAGCCAAAGCAAACATGCAGTGATACCCCTCTGGGATGGCAGAGAGGACCTGAACTGATCTCTCATTTCATCTCTCAATTGGGGTGAACTCGTCCCAGCAAAGAGAGCAGATCCATGACTGTGGGAACTGCTACCGCAGTAGGATCTCCCCATTCACCCAGTGCCCTTTTTTTGGGAAGTAAATGAGATAAACTTAACATCCAGGAAAAGAGCAGCTCCTCTCCACTCCCCTGCCTGCCCGCCACATGCAGATATTTTTGCATGACTTTTGAAGTTTTCCCTTAAATAATCATTACAAATGCATCATCTGTGAGATAGAGCTGACCCAGAAAGGGTTACAGCGAGCTGTACAGAATACGCTTGATGGCAGTGAAAAAGCTATTATAACTTCACATACAGTGTTGAAGGACACTACTGTTCCTCCAGTATGCCCTATGATAAGAATCAAACACAGGATCCAGGGGACAAAAGGAGGCTCTGAAAAAAACTCTCCCTCTATGGTCTACCTCTAAGTATAAAAGGGAAGAGGAGAAGAAGATGTCTGCACAAGTTGAGCATAACCTTCAGGTTACACATAGTGATTTTACATTTATTTTTAGTATTGCTATTTCTGCTCTACAGTGATTAGCTACTTCAAGAACATAAAAATAGCATCTTAAGTACTTAAGAGGCAGGAAAAGATGATATTTGGTTTATCAAGTGTGTCTTCTGACAGAAAAAATCTCCTGTTTGTCAACTGATATCTGTATTAGTGAGAGAACCTGCTGACAATCCTCTTCCCCGCTCCCTCCCTACAAAGCTAACAAGCTGACTACATCCAAATAATTGACAAGTTGGACAGTAGCTATTAAAATAGATAAGGAATATGCCAGAAATCAACAAAATTTCACAGTATAAAAATGTCTATGGCTTAAATAATCACTTACAATAATAACAATTGTTGTGTTTTGTTTCCCAATAAAACAATACCGATCTCTACATAAAAAGGTTTTATGTGTTCAGCATGCCTTACCAGTAAATCCTATTGTTTCGTGGGGTTTTTTTGATAAAAGAAAAGCTAAAACTTCACCTGTTATTAACATGTTAATATATACTTGCTCATGTTCTAATCAGTATGTGGTCACGTATCAATTTAAAGGCAGATCTTCAAATTATCTCAATATCCCATCCTGAAACATCACTGGAACTAGAAACCTTCAAGAAGTACTCCCAGATTATTTTTTATTTTAATTTTTAGTAGCAATCGACAATACAAGGTGCTCAGCTTCCTAGAAAGCAGACCCACAGCCTCGTGGGATAAAAAAAAAAAAAGATCCCAGAGCTTGGGAAATACAAGTCTCATCACCTTCCACCTGGTGGTGCAGAACAGGGCTAGGAAGCCCTGCAGCGACTTCTCTGGGTGTTAAGCACATCACGCAGAGTAAGATAACTGTATCTTGCTGACTGCTCTCAGTAACACTCCATCAATCCTCAGCAGAGATAGTCTAAAAAAGTTTGCATGTCTGGTGCTGCACATTGGATGAGACTTTCACCAACAACTGGGAAAGATTTTGAATTATCGTAAATAACCTCGGCTGTTCTTAAGATTTGGCTTAGATTTATACTTGAAAACTGACTGCAGCAGTGTTGTCACAGAGATAGTCTCCTGCCTCCATAATCAGGTCCCAGCAGCAGAGGAGATAAGACTTGTAGGTTTGTGCTGGGAAAGACAGTGACCTCAGCTGTTAGAGGACTTGAAGCCTGTTGGGTCTGAGGAACAGTGTGCTGGAATCAGCAGCTGCCTGAACACATCTGTTTGACTCTCCCCGCTGACGTCGTCAGAGATTGAGCACATCTTTGGATCAGCTTCAAGGATTTGCTCGCCTGGGTTTTGGGGTTGGTTTTCTTTTTTTTTTTTTTTTAAGGGATCACACCCCAAAACCAGGCAGTTGTTTGGAAGCTGGAAGTATAACCATAGGGTGTGCATGTGGGGAGGATGTGTCAGGCCATAAACCACATTCCATAATGAGATATTTAAATGCTTATAGAAGGAGGTCTCATGAGGCTCTCCAGAGGGAAGTACATGCCTTGGATGCTCTTATTTTATACCATACAGCAGAGCTTGTAACTAACCATAAAGTAACCCTGAGAACCCCTGAAAAATCTGCAGAATTCTGCAGTCACACACTGAAAGGAGGGCTGTGGACTCTGATAAACTGAGTTAGCAGCAAACAAGAAACCAGCAAGACTAATAGAACACATCCTTCATCTGCTTACTTTGTTCGCTGACTTCTCTGGTGTTTTCACTGTCAGGTCAGCTTGCTTTCCTTTCTTTGAAGGGGTTCTCTTTATTTTTGGTGAATGAAACTTGCCTTTCAACTTCATAGTGAACGAGGAGAGATGGGAACGCTCAGAATCTAGAAAGACACAGAAATTTGTTACTGCATTAGGGTAAATTTGTTGAAACCAGGGAAGTTGTGTTACAGTATTATCTGGAAGACCAGCCTATGAAAAACAATGTAATCATGTAAATTTATTGAGTGGAACAGGATAAAAAAATAATAAAAAATTGTGGCTTTCTATTATGCTTCCAACCGCAATATCACCATCATTTCCTGCTTCCCTTCGGAGGCAGCGAGGCTGCAGTGCAGGGGCAGGAACAGCAGGATCACCACCTCTCTCTGCCTTGGAGAGAAAAGGAAAACCACCTCTCTTAAAAGCACTTATCTCCAGCAGATCCCAAAGTACTTTACAAACGAGGTCATCATCATGCCTCTTTTGCAGATGAGCAGCTAAGTCAAAGGGATGAAGTGACTTGTTCACAGACCTCTGGCAGAGCCCAGCTCCTGCCCGTGGTGTCCTGGCTGGGGTCAGTGGCCACCATGGGTATGTGGGCAGGGGACTGCCCCGTGCCCAGGGTTGGTGGCTGCTTCGGGAAAGGCAAACACAGCCTGATCAATGCCCTGCTCAGGTGGCTTATCCGCTGCCCACTTGGTGGCATTACCTTTGAATAACCATCTGAACAAAATATGCCAGCCCTTGCCACTTGCAATGAGTTTCACTTCAAATGTACCAGACAAACCAGAGCAGAGAGGAACTGCTTCACTACTGGGGCATCCTCGAAGAAGCTTAATTACAGAAGTGCTCAGCCCTTTAAAAACTGTATTTTCATGTTTTTTTGAATATCTGAAAGCAGGAGTCTCAAGGGCTTCCTATCATGCCGCATGCAGACTTATTGTTGAAATATATTTTTATCTGTTTAGCCACGAAGCTCAATAAAATTAAGCTGCCTTGTAGAGAGCAATTCAGAATGTATTTTGAGCAAAGAGCACTTTAATAAATGAAGGTTTGAATTGCTCTCTGGTGACCCAGATAATTCAGCAGACGATACCAAACTTGCCTTTAACTACATTATCAAGAAAAGTAAGCAGCTTTGCTGTACGTTTCATTTTTCTTTTAGATTATTTGGGAATTGACTGCTCTGGCTGTAATGAGTCACCCCAACAGCCCCATGCATGCAGCACTGCACCAGCTTGTTAGCATGCAGACTGCCAACAGAACGGGCTGCTGAGTCAAATCTAGCACCCAGAAGCCAAATATCACACTGCAGCACAAACACTGCTCCTTGTACTCAGAAATTACCCAACCACAGCTCAAGGGAAGGAACCGGCACTTGCCTCCCCATAAGGGCTGTCTCCCTTGAAACTTGGTTTCCTGGTGACATGTTAAGACCCTGCTATTAACACCTTCATCAGAAACACAGAATGATATGGGGTTGGAAGGGACCTCTGGAGAGTCCTCAGCTAATCCAACCCCCCTGCCAAAGCAGGTCCACCCACAGCAGGTTGCACAGGAACGTGTCCAGGCGGGTTTTGAATGTCTCCAGAGACAAAGACTCCATCACTTCTCTGGGCAGCCTGTTCCAGGGCTCTGCCAGCCTCTAAGTGAAGAAGTTCCTCCTCATGTTTAGATGGAACTTCTTATGCTGAAGTTTGTGCCCATTTCCTCTTGTCCTCTCACTGGGCACCACTGAAAAAAGCCTGGCCCCATCCTCCTGACATCCACCCTTTAAGTATTTATAGGTGTTGATCAGATTCCCCCTCAGCCTTCTCTTGTCCAGACTAAAAAGACACAAGTACCTCAGCGCTTCCTTGTAGGAGACATGCTCCAGGCCTCTCATCATCTCTGTAGTCTTCTGCTGTCCCCTCTCCAGCAGTTCCCTGTGTTTCTTGAACTGGGGAGCCCAGAACTAAACACAACTGCTCCAGATGGGGCCTCACCAGGGCAGAGCAGAGGGGGAGGATAACCTCCCTCTACATGCTGGTCACACTCTTCTTGATGCACCCCAGGATGTCACTGGCCTTCTTGGCCACAAGGGCACATAGGGCTCATGATCATCCTGTTGTCTACCAGGACTCCCAGGTCTTTTTCCTCAGAGCTGCTCTGCAGCAGGTCAGCCTCCAACCTGCACTGGTGCATGTGGTTATTCCTCCCCAGGTGAAGCACCCTACACTTGCCCTTGCTGAATTTCACCAGATTCCTCTCTGTCCAGCTCTCCAGCCTGTCCAGGTCTCACTGGATGGTGGCACAGCCTTTTGGTGTACCAGCTACCCCTCCCTTGCTGAGGGCACATTCCACTCCTTCATCCAGGTCATTGATGAAAATATTGGAAGAGGACTGGACCCAGGACTGATGGTTAGTTATGTCCTCTACATAAAAATTTTGCAGGCATCTTATTAATGGAAGCTGCATCAGCACCGGTTCTAATCCAGTCTGGCTGCAGACCTGGTCTCCGTTTACAAGAGTAGATGTTTTTTCAAAGTTTTCCTTCTACCATAAAGTCCTGTTTAATGCGCTGAGGAGGGAGGCACTAAAGACCTTGGTCACTGCAGATAAATCCAGACATATCAGTTGGCCTCTGAAGAATCACTCACAGCAGCTGGCACCTTAACTTAGCAACAATTTACGTCATTGCTTTACATCCACAAGGGGATCTCCAAACCTTTAAAACCTCTCTGGCTCCACAGGGTGCTGAATGTCACTGCTGAGAACAGTTCCTGGCTGCTGTGATAATGCTCTTGTGCTCCTCCCCAAAAAATAATTTCTACTTATTTCATACACCATATGAGAATTTCTATACATGCAGGCGTACGCAGGTTTGCCAAGAGAAGTCATGGCTCTGAATTTATCTTTCAAGAACTGGCAAACAATTGCAATAATTAATCTACAGGGAAATAATGGTAGCAGCAACAAATCGCGTCTGGCTCCTCCATGGGCTGCAGTGAGATTCCAACTGCTACTCTGAGTAATATTAAAAAAAAACCACAACCCTGGTTGCTTACAGTGATAATTTTGCCTTGTAGGGACAAGACATTTAGAACCAAGAAAGATTTCAGAAGCCTACAATTTTCTTTTCTCCTTCCCGCCACACATCTCTACCCACCTTTACGGGGCAAGCACACAAACAGCTGAACCCATGTGGGTGCAGTCCGGGACCTCCAAAAGGAGATGTTTTGTCAGTGGAGAAAGTTTCTCTTCTGCTGACAGCAAATTCCCTTCCCCACTACCACCAGCCTAACCATTTCCCTTTGCTTTTTTCACCCTCCTGTTGCATCAACCCTTGAATCATTTGCACCCCACGCTCCGAGGGAACACAGACCGACAAAGCGAGGACAGAAGCAAGTGGCTGGAGCAGAGTAAGAACTTCTTAAAATAGTACTAATGAAGTAAAGCAGCTGACACGTGCAAAAATAATAAATGTTGTTGTTAGCCCTGCTGAGTCCTACTTTGAATATCACAAATTAATGCAGCTTTTTCTACTACCATGTCTTTCCATCTCCAACAAGCATTTGCCAGCTCTCATCGGCTCATGAGTTTCTGATGCATTTGCAGTTAAACAAATGAGTCAGAAACCAATACACTCTTACACTCAATTACACCTAGCACTTAAAATAGCGCTTCTCTTGTTCCAAGCACGTTGCAAACATCTCTTGCTCATCCTTAAACAGTCAGGCCTTAACCTTACCCTGCAGATGGGAAGCAGGCACAAAAGGTGAGAGAACTTGACGGAAAGAGCAGGGGGCGAGTCGGTGACTCCACTACAGCATCCTCATCCTCCCCTGTCCCCCTCCCCACATTCACAAATCAAGCAGTGGAGTTACTGTGACTATAATCAGTGAATGCCAACAGACAATTATTCGGCATAATGAGCTTTAGGGTTTCCAGGCAGATACATCATTCAAGCATTATAAACAGAATTTGCATTTTAATGAATCTGGATGAAGTGGGATAAAAGAGAAGTTGCACTTGAATAGGAAGGTATTCTAGCTCAAAGGTGTAAGTCACCTAAGCTTTTGCAGATGAAGATGGCACTCTCCTGTAAAAAGCACAGCTGGGCAAGACTTCTTAGACTGGTTACCATAGCATTGGTCCACTTTGAGATAGTCCCTTTCTTTACACTACATCCTAATTTAAATATTTAACATGTCCTCTGTCTGCCCAGTTTAAAAGTTCAAATAGTACAGCCTGCCCTTACAGATCAAATAATCTGATAAAGTATAGGGAAAAGCAGAAGACAGACCCATGGCAGTGCTCAAACCACTTCTCCTGTCCCTCTGCTCCTTCCTGCCTGTCTACAGTAACCAAAACCCTTAATGCCTCATTGAGGTTGCTCCTGAACTTGGTACTCTGCCCACTGGAAATTGTTCTATCGTATTACCCTCGCCTCTTAGTGTTGAATAACTGGCAGTGTTTATCTAGAGTCTCAGCTCTGGCCTTCTGAACTTGTCTTTCTCCTTTCCGGTGTGCAGGAGGAAGATACCCCACACTTACTTCTACGCAGTGTCCAAATATTTATAAGATAAATAGGAAAAAGCAGGGTAAAAAACTCAGTGGAGTGATTTCAACTGGAAGGAGAAAAAAAAATACTGTTGCATCAAAGTATTCTTGTCTCAAAGGAACCTCTGACTTTCCACCCCCTCGTATTTCATCTCTCTGGATGCTATGCTGCTGCACACAACTGGAAAAAAAGAGATCCCTTCAAAATTACTTTAGTATGGATTTGAGTTTCTTGATTTCTGACTGGGAGCTTTAATACGTCACTCGTCTTGTTGCTAATTCCATCCCTCTGCTAATGAGGCTGCCGCTCCGTTGTGATTGAACACGCTCCAGCTGTTGAGTCACGGCCCTGCTCAGCTCTCAGGCTCGTCTCCCCCGGCCGGCACGCGTCGGGGTCCGACCACACACACAACACCACAAACCTCACGTTATGTGCCTGCTCCAAGCAGCCAGAGGGTTTTTTTGGGACCCTTGAGTTCCCCCCGGCTGAGGAGGCCATGGCCAGTTGGGAGCCACCTCGTGCCCAGCAAAGCGGTGCTGCCCACCAGTTTGGTAACAGAAAGCTAAATCTGGTGAGGAAAGAACTGCAGATTTTAAACGACAGTGGATTAAGAGGCACAAGGGAAGGCAGATAAATCAGCTTATGTGTTTGTAGGTGAAGAAGCTAGGCTGCTTAGGAGAAAGCCAGCAAGTCAAAGCCCAACGTCCACCACTGCCATGCTCAAACGGTCACTTTCCACTTGGGGTCAAGTGAATGGCAGAAATTAAGTCAACTCATGCACACACTGGTGAATTCCACCATCCCAATCCAGCAGCAAATTATTTACTTTGAAGTCAAAGGGGAAGTTCAGCTCTTTATACAGCTCAGTCAGCGCAGGTTTCCCTGCCACCGAGTCCCCCTTGCCAGCCACATCCCCTGCCGGTTGCGCAGGACCAGCAGACAGAAAGCTTCAGGGATGGGCAACAACCCACAGACCTCCTGGACACACTTTTGTCATCACTGTACAGCTTAGTGGCAGGCAGGTTCCAGCAGCAGGGATGTGCAATTTAACTCTTCAGCTTCTCTAGTGCTTGCATCACACCAAACAAATCAAAAACAGATTTTTAACAAAAACCTCACAACTTTAGAACAGTGTCTTTTCTTTCCTTCACCTGAAAACCTAAAATCTAACCCCTCTGTCTTCTCTCACCCTCTATGCGTTCACACACCAAAACCCTGCAGCTTTAGAGAAGACAAAGTCTTAAAAAAGGGTTATAGTTCATTTTCCAGCTTGAACTGACTCTTGCGGCTCGTAAGAAAGAACCAAGTGAAGTCTCAAAATCTCATCCCGCAAATGGTTCCCTTTTTAAAGGCCATTTGGGTCTCTGCTGGATGCACATATTTAAAAGCTATCAGATTAAAAATAACAGCAGACATCTCTCCCCATGTCATAACAAAGCTATTGTGCACATTTTTAATCAACCACTGCTGCCATTTATGCCACGAGTCCTTTGAAGGCAGAGGTGACTTATGTAATGACTTACACAACGATGCCCATTAAACCGGCATGCGTTCCCTTGGGCTCAGCTCCATCATTTGTGGAAGACAAAAGGCAAGTTGCAAGGCTTCTGCTAAACCCAGGCTGACAGGGACTTTGAGAGTTCTGAAGCAAAAGGAAAAAATAACGAGCAGTAGTTCAAAACGAGCTTTCTGCTGTGGCTGTCCTTCTGGTGCTGTGACGGAGGTGCCACCAGTGAGAGGTTATGGGGCTGGGGCTCCAGCTCCTCTAGACCCACTTTTGCTGCCAAAAACAGGAGAACAGGTGACTCGGGACAGACAGGCACACTAGAGCTTCCCATGATAACCATGAAGCATGCTGCAAAGCATAGATCTTTCAAGATTTTATATGGATTTTACTAGAATCCCCAACTGTTTTCCTCCCACCCTCTCCCTTCGCCTTAGGGCAAGGGCTGGTACCTACTACACACTCGTAACTACATGGATCTGTGGGGCCTTTGCCCTGGCTAAAACTTTTGGGCTCTTCTGCAATGCAAACATCAAAATAAGAGTGACTGACAGAAAATCAAAGCCTTTGAGCTTTGCAAAACTGTTGCTCTAACCTTAAACTCCAACAGACTCTCCCAAGAACCAAGTTCCTCCGCAGAGGAGCAGAAGGAATGATGTGAAATTCACCAGGGGGCCGCAGGCAACAGAAAGCTACCACAGGGGCACTTAAAAAATAATTGTTAATAATTTTGTGGTAGAAAGAATCTTTGTCTTTATTGTGACAAAATATTCAAGCCCACTAATGTGTAGCTGTGAGGGGGGAGAGGAAGCCCTGGGCTTTCAGGGAGGGCTGAAGAACCAGCTGAGGAGAGCCCCAGATACGTTCTTGGCCCTTTCACACCTGCAATGAAACCCAGCCCTCGCGTTATGCCTCAAACAGCCTCCTGCAGTATTTCATGCCCTCTTTTTCCAGAAGTCCTGTGGATGTTTGGAACTCTCAAAATGCTGATACACAGCACTTGTGCAACTCTGTATGTTCTCAAGAGGATAAACTGGGATCCTAAATACAGAAAAGACAGAAGACGAAAGAACAGAATTAAAACATCCCTTTTAAAAGTCTGAGCATCTTCTGCAGCTTCATGGGTGCTCCAGAAGCCTCAGACCTAACACTTCCATCTCTGTGAGTTTACTTTTTCAAATTTGGCATTATCCCCAGAGGCTGAAGCAAAGAGAATTTAATCAGAAACCAGGGAGAAAAAA